>CM043315.1:5000-7500 GCA_023736055.1 Quercus glauca
CCTCCAAATTTTGACAGGTTGAAGGTCTGATTTTTCTTAGCATTTGTACAAAAAATCAGGGCAAGACTCCAAGAATTGCTCCCAAAAAGACCCATTATTCCTCCTCAACAAACCAGTGTTTCCTCGTGCCAGAAGGGATTTTTTCCTAAGGGCTCTTTAGGGGGGGAAGAGTAGGAGGTGTCCGAAGAGGCTATCTGGGCTTGGCTGCAGCACCCCCCCCAAGTGCTGCCATGGCCTTCTAGGGGTTCCAAGGGCATGCCACGGCCTTGGCATCCCAAGCACGGGGCATGCCACGCCCTCGCCGTGCTGCCACTGCCCTTCAGTCAGCGTGCATGCTAGGGGGGCTGCCTTGGCTGCATGCCCCCAGGGGGCATGCCAGCGTGCCCACGCAAGCATCCCATGGCCTTGGCTGTGTGCCTTGGCCTTGGCTGCTGCATGCCCATGGGGGCTGCCATGGCCTTGGCCTTGGCTGCATGCACGCAAGCATGCCTTGGCCTTGGCTGCTGCGTGCCCATGGGGCCTTGGCCTTGGCCTTGGCCTTGGCTGCATGCTTGCCCACATATTTGGAGTGATTTCCTAGAAATGAGGGTTTTTTAGAAAATGAGGTTATTTCCCCCAATGAGGCAGGCAGTGGGCATCCCAGGGGCATGCCCGCGTGCACGACGTGCCGCATCGCCCCGCATCGTCCCGCACTCCGGCAAAATTGGCTCGTGCCTTTTTCCATTTTTGTTTCCCTAAATTGAGTCCATGATTTTAGAGGAGGTTTCCAACAAGCGGTTCGGCATTCCGAGCGTTTTTGAATTTTTTATGATTTTTCCTATTTTTCGGCTTCCGAAAATCATAAAAAATAAAATATGTTGAATCAGGCCTCCAAATTTTGACAGGTTGAAGGTCTGATTTTTCTTAGCATGTGTACAAAAAATCAGGGCAAGACTCCAAGAATTGCTCCCAAAAAGACCCATTATTCCTCCTCAACAAACCAGTGTTTCCTCGTGCCAGAAGGGATTTTTTCCTAAGGGCTCTTTAGGGGGGGAAGAGTAGGAGGTGTCCGAAGAGGCTATCTGGGCTTGGCTGCAGCACCCCCCCCAAGTGCTGCCATGGCCTTCTAGGGGTCCCAACGGCATGCCACGGACTTGGCATCCCAAGCACGGGGCATGCCACGCCCTCGCCGTGCTGCCACTGCCCCTCAGTCAGCGTGCATGCTAGGGCCTTGGCTGCTGCATGCCATGGCCTTGGCTGCCTGCCCATGGGGGCTGCCTTGGCCTTGGCTGCTGCATGCCCTGGGCTTGGGAGAATGCCCATGGGGGGCTGCTGGGCAGGCCTTGGCTGCTGCATGCCTATGCCTTTGCTGCTGCATGCCCGCGTGCACGCCACGCCGCATCGTCCCGCATCGTCCCGCACTCCGGCAAAATTTGGTCGTGCCTTTTTCCATTTTTGTGTCCCTAAATTCATTTCATGATTTTAGAGGAGGATTCCAGCAAGCGGTTCGGCGTTCCGAGCGTTTTTGAATTTTCTATGATTTTTCCTATTTTTCGGCTTCCGAAAATCATAAAAAATAAAATATGTTGAATCAGGCCTCCAAATTTTGACAGGTTGAAGGTTGGATTTTTCTTAGCATGTGTGCAAAAAATCAGGGCAATACTCCAAGAATTGCTCCAAAAAAGACCCATTATTCCTCCTCAACAAATCAATGTTTCCTCGTGCCAGAGCAGATTTTTTCCTAAGGGCTCTTTAGGGGGGAGGAGGTATTCAGCATGCACAGGGGCAACCCCTCTTGAGCTTGGCCACGGGTAGGCATGCTCATGACGAGCCCTCAGGCACCCAGCCCCGCGTGCTCCTTGGCGCGAGGTGGGCCCTAAATGCATTGCTGGGGTGGACCCAGGTTGGTATTTCACGTGTACGTGGTATAGCCGCGGCGCGCTCTTGCAAGGCGGACGGTGTTAGTTTCACCCATTGCCACGCAGAGCAAGCCTAAGGTGATGATCAAACGCATTGTGAAAGCTTTCTCTGGTGCCACTTTGCCTCGAGGCCACACCAACCCGTGCCCAGTGGCGGGGGGTGGATGGTCTCAGTAGCCGTGTGGTGGGGGGATGCATGCATTCTTGGTTTAGCTTGGGCACGCTATCGCAACGCGGACGGTGTTAGTTTCACCCATTGCTGCGCGAAGCAAGTTCCATGCGACTATCGGGCTTGTGTGTGTCTTTCTTACTACGCGGCTGCGTGGTAGCAGCGGAGGCGGCGGCGGCGGCGACGACGACGACGGCGGCAGCAGCAGTGTCCCTCGATGTCCCTTGTAGTTCCTGTGTGTGGTTGGTGAGCCATGCAAGCTTGGTATAGCTTGGGCACGCTCTCGCAAAGCGGACGGTGTTCGTTTCACCCATTGCTGCGCGAAGCAAGTCCCATGGCGACCATCGGGCCTCTGTGTGACGATGACCCATCCCTCGATGTCCCTCGATGTCCCTTGTAGTTCCTGTGTGTGGTTGGTGAGCCATGCAAGCTT
>CM043315.1:27500-75000 GCA_023736055.1 Quercus glauca
AGGAGAGACAAACAGATACGAAAGGAAAACAAAGCATATTGCCAAATGAGACTCCACCACAACACTCCAAATAAATCATGCCCGAAAATAAATGGCAATCCAAGCTGGACATGGAGTAGCTACCAACACAGCATAACCAGGTCCAACTAAAAGGAAGAAAACGTCAACAAAAAAAGACAATAAGATTCATGTACATAAAAGTGCAAACCCTTGGTGACGTTGGCATTGGCTTTCGCATGAGCAAACTGAAAAACACAATCCCAGTTACACAGTTTAAGACAACATTAAATAATAATAATTTCACTTTTTAAATAGAGAAAAGAAAAACAAACATGACTACACAAAAGGATGTTTCAGTGACAAGCAACAAAATCAAATCAACCTTAGTTAAAGCACTGCAAATGCATCAACTAAACAATTAAACGAACTCTAAGAAATGCAGCCTGAGAAAACACAAATCCCAAGCTCCAATAATAACATATAATTCATTTTAAAATCCATGTAATTATTAATCAATTGAATTATTCAATTGAATTTGTTAATCTGTGATGCGGCGTGGCGTGCATGCGGGCATGCCCTATGGGTGCCCAAAATTGGCTCGTGCCTTTTTCCCTTTTTGTGTTCCTAAATTCAGTCCATGATTTTAATAGTGTATTGTTCAAAAATGTACCTCAATTATAATAATGAACATATGGACCTATAGAAACCGGATGATCCACATTCATCAGTTCTGATCAGAACCTCAGAGATGCAGCGCCATCAGGCTCTGTCCAACGACCAGCAGCAGCCCACCAACAATCTCCAGCAGGGCAGTGGGATCTAATCATCAAGATTGCTGCTGCAAAGGGTCGAAGAAGTCAAAGAAGAGCTATTGCCTATAATGCCAGCAATATGGAGGGAGCTTGTGTTTTGTCTGGTGTAGCTAGTACTTGTTGGAGTTGGTGTGTTTCAAACACTTAACCATTGCTTTGAGTCCCACATTGGTTAGGAATAAACATTGTATTAAGTTTATAAGGCTTTTTGCACATCTTAAGTAAGAATTTGAAAGACAATGGGCTAAGGGTTGGAGATGGGGCTTGGGTTGGACTTAAGCTTGTCTCTCTTGGGCCTCATTCCATTTTCTTATCTTTTGCTTTCAGCCCATCTTAATTCTGCCCGTTGGGCATTAAATAAGCAGCCCGTTGGGGCATTTAATAGGCTTGCACAGTGTCCGTTGATTCAACCCATCAGCCCATCTTAACCCATGTATCATATTTTCTTCCTCTTCTCCAGCCGCATATCCTCTGTCTTTGCTGCACAGTTTCGGCTTCAGTTTTTTTTTTTTTAGGAAAGGAAAGGCAAGGGTAAGGTTGTTTCTAGTTCTTCTTGCTTGAGTGTGTGATCAACTTGAAGAAATTATTATAGTCTAATCTTGGGGTTGTTCGGATAGCAGCTGCTACTATAGCAAGTGATCATGGCTTTCAACATATTTTGTAGCTCAGGTCTTTAAGAAGGAAAAGGCAACAAATTGGCTTGATATCATTAGTGGCTGATTTGAATTTGAATGGCTGATTTGAATTTTCTTATCCTTCAACGTCTGATCTGTAAGGTATTTTTGTGTGCCTCATGTAGTGGTTAAATCTGTCTGTCTGGTTTGTAGCTAAGAGGGCAACTGTGCCCATGAACAGTCACTGGTTTAATCCAGTTTTTTTTTTTTTTTTTTTGTAACTGTGTACTCCCTTTGACTGAGGACAGAACATATATTGCAACTGTGTACTCCCTTTGACTGTGTACTAAATAATATATTGCATGTTCCATGAAGAAAAAAAAAATACATGATAATACTACATAATATATTACATGTTCCATGAAGAAAAAAAAAATTACAATTGCCAAAGTGGGGGATAATTGGCACAGAGGTACCAGACCAATATATTATCATACTAAATAATAATATATTACATGTTCCATGAAGAAAAAAAAAAGTATTTGCAATTGCCACTGTGGGGGTCTGAACGTGAGAAAGGTAGGTGGCACAGAGGTACCACACCAATAGACCAAAAAATATCGGTTGTAATTACCCTCACAATAAATTTATTTGTATCTTCTTGTCCGATGCTTGCATTTATTTAGGATCCTGTATACAAAAATTAGCCTTGGTAGACCAATTACAGGAAAAAAGAGCTTGGAGGAAAATAAGAAAATTATGGGAAAAAAACTTTAAAAAAAAAATACATGATATAATATATTTATTACATGTTCCATGAAAAAATAAAAGCCATTCGCAATTGGCAATGTGGGGGACCGAACATAAGAATGGTAGTTGGCACAGAGGTAGCAGACCAATGGACCAAAGAATATAAGTTGTAATTGGTCTCACAATAAATATATTTGTACTTTTCTTGTCCTATGCTTGCATTTTTGATGTTTATAATTACACAGTGGTAATATAATGTCCATGAATAGTACTGGTTTAATCCAGTTTTTTTTTTTTTTTTGTAACTGTGTACTCCCTTTGACTGGTATCAAAAAACAAAAAAAACAAAACATGAGAGGGGGGGGGGGACATAAATGTATATACGATAACACTACATAATATATTGCATGTTCCATGATTAAAAAAAAAATACATGATAATACTACATAATATATTACATGTTCCACGAAGGAAAAAAAAATTTGCAATTGCCAAAGTGGGGGACCGAACATGAGAATGGTAATTGGCACAGAGGTACCAGACCAATATATTATCATACTAAATAATAATATATTGTATGTTCCATGAAGAAAAAAAAAATACATGATATAATATATTACAAGTTCCACGAAGAAAAAAAAACAGCATTCGCAATTGGCAATGTGGGGGACCGAACATAAGAATGGTAGTTGGCACAGAGGTAGCAGACCAATGGACCAAAGAATATCAGTTGTAATTGGTCTCACAATAAATTTATTTGTACTTTTCTTGTCCGATGCTTGCATTTTTGATGTTTATAATTACACAGTGGTAATATTTACCATCACTTATTTAGGATCCTGTATACAAAACTTGGCCTTGGTAGACCATTATAGGAAAAAAGAGCTTGGAAAATAAGAAAATTATGGGATTATGGGAAATAAACTTAAAAATTCCATATCTCAAAAAAGAAGTGGAATTTGGCAAAAAAGTTGGGGCAAACCGCCTTCGGCAGTTTGGGCTGCGTAGATCTCCAAAAGTTATATGAAATCAAAAAAAAATGCGTCCCAAACGGACGATCGAGTCAAAAGTTATGGCATTTCAAAGTTTCCAAATTTCTGCGCGCATTTTATGCTTGTCTAATCACCTCGGATGCTCGTTTTCTCTTTACCTACTCGTAGATCTCACAAAAACGTATGAAAACGAGTGGTCACAATGCTCGAATGACCAAATTATCAAAAACTTATGGCTTCCGAAAGTTCGTAATCTTCTTACGCAATGTTATGCAACTCAATATTGCAATGGGACTTCAATCTGTTACAGCATGGGCCGAAATTACCTTGGCCATCCTTTTATAATGTCACGCACCAACGAATAAGGCGGGGGTATTGCCGTCTTCTCAGTTTTCGATTTTTTTAAAAACCTTATGGGATTTTAATTTACTCTTTTACCCTTAACCTTAACGTATGTGCGTAAGCTGAGGGATTTTGTTGGTATCTTGCTCATTCTTATTCCTTTCACTTGACATAAAATATTGTGTGTAAATGTGTTAACCTTTCCTTTTCTCCCTCTCTCCCACCCAGACCCAGACCCAGACTGGACTGTAATGTTGCCGCCGACGCCGATGCCGACAGACAGAGCCCATTCCTTTCTTCCATCGATGGTCGCCGACAGACAGACAGAGCTCTTTTCCCATTTCCCATTATTGAAGTGTTGTTCAGATTTTGATAATATAATCGGTACGTATAAATTTTCTCATACAATCTGAGATTTTGATAAGAAATGTCTGTGTGAGTGAGTTGTGTATTTTAATGCATGCCGTCAGTTGTGCAACTAAAATGTTCTTGTCAAAACCTATTAATCTAGTCGCTATTTCTTATCTGTTGCAGACCTCTTATTTTGTGTTCTTTGAATTGTGGTTTAGTTTTTTTAGTTCTCAACTTTGGGTGGGTGAAGGTTTTTACTCTGTCAATTGTTCAGCTCTCTCTAATATAATATAATATAATATAATATTTGACTGCTTTTAGTTCAGGAGGCTTAGAATAATTTTGATTTCTTGGCTTTGTTTGGTACAAAGACAACTGCACAGAAATCTAAACCAATGTTAAAAAAGAAGAAGATTTTGATTAATATAACACGTGTGTCCCTTTTCCACTTTTCCTCTTACGCTCCACCTTCTCTGCCTTTTCGCGCCTATCTGCATCATCTTATTTTCCCTCTATTCTTTTTTTTTTTAAAATAATTTTCTTCGTTCTCCCTCCCTCGACCCAAGCCGCTGCTTCCCTTCCCTCAACCCCACGCGGCGAAACCCTTCACAATCACAAACCCAAGAGAGATTCTCTCTCTGACCGAACCCAAAAACCCAGTCTTGAAACCCATATTCTCAAACCCAAAACCGAAGATTCAAGGGAGGGGATTAGGGATTTTGTGGGTCTTGTATTGCTGAGTTTGTATGCAGATTCTGATGAAATCCATGTTTGATGAAATGTATGAAAAAGATTTTATCGCTTGGACTCTGATGAAATGTATGAAAAAGATTTTATCCATGTTTGTATCACACAAAATGATTCTGTCTTCATTTTTTGCAGCATGTTGTGCTTTTTATTGTTATCTATGGGACTTTAGGATTTGTTAGTGCTTGGTGTCTATAAAATTTTGCGGGGGTTGTTTGGTTTTTCCTTGCTTTGTGAATTTTGGTATATTGGTATTGTGATTTTGTGTGAGCGATTGTTCATTGGGGGTGAGTTGAGAAAACTTGGATTCTTATTGTTGTTAATTGTTCTGCTGATAGGGAGCATTATAATTTTCTTGGCAAAAATATGTCTTTAACTTAATGGAATCCCCCGTGGGATGTAATGATAGTGTTGGGTAGTTGGGGAAACACCACTTTTGAAATTTAAAAAGCTTTGCCCTTTTAAGCCATGGGTTTTTTGTTTCCCAGTAAGTATTGGTTATTATAGTTTATGATGGAAGCCATGAGATCAAGCTAACTTGAGTTACTCAAAAACAAGTTCATAAAACACTCTTAAATTTGACCAAGAGTGTATGTCAACAAATTATGGTTTAAGAGTGTTTGATCATAAAGCACTGTTATGGTCATGATTTAAGAGTGTTTGATCATGGAGCCATCCCAAGTTAACACTCTTAAGATCATACAGCCATGAGATCAACTGCTATTGATAATGGTGTCAATATATTTTCCATAGTTTGTCAACAGATTAACATTGAGAGATTTTATATTGCCATGGAGACCTACTGACAGAAGATGTTAACAACAAAAATTTGTGTTAAATTTGTGTCAAATATTATTTAGGTTTTGTTATTTTGGGTTAATTTTTTTTAATTTAGTTATTTGGGTTATTGGTTTTAATTAAAGGTTGAATGATTAGAAAAGCAGAGCATGATAGAATACATCTACAACACCAAGAAGCAAAAAAGGTGGAGATATAATTGAAAGGGTTTTTTGGTGTTAGTTTGATAGTCTCCCTCAAAATGGTGAGCATGCTTTAGATTGGAGGATTTTGTGTTGATAAAGGAATTTGGGCTAGGATATGGTGGCAGACCTATGTGTTTTAGGTTTTTTTTTTTTTGGAATTTTAGTGTAGTTAATTTTTTTGTTTCAATCTCTTGCAACTCTCTTATCCAGTCTCTACGCTTTACTCTGTAGTCAGTATACTCAAGTTACAAAGAACATGTCATATTGAATTATAAATATTTATCTATCTAATAATATAGTATTTTTTTATTTCCCCTGTGATTTAACAATTATCTATTTAATATAGTAATATAGTATCTAATAATATCATTTAACAATTTTAAGCCCTTTTGGAAAGTAAAAAATCAAAATGTGATGATTTTAGATGTATTCATTCATCTTATGCATTTAATTGTAGGAAAAGAAAACTGGGTAGCTAATTATTTCAAGAAACAACAAAGGATCCTTGAACGTTGTTTGGGTATGCTCTCTTCTAAACACAGCTAATATATGGTTGCTGTTTTAAATCAATATTCTGTTTTTTATTGTTTGATTGAAGGAACATGAGAGAGTTTGAATGTTAATGTTTTGATTAGAAATCAGTGTTTTTTTTTTTCATTTATTTTTGTAGATAAGTTTTGGTAATCAAATTTGTTTAGAAATCTGTAACTATAAACAAATTTAATTAGGACTCTATAACCATTATCTTATAAATAGTTTTTGCGATAATGTTTATTCTTTTTTTTTAATATATATATTTCTGTGCACCAAACCAATTCACGGCTATTCAATTTATAATTCTTTGTACATTTGTGTTGTTCATTCCCTACAACAGATTTCAATGAATACCAAATAGCAACAGATTTAATTCTTTGTACATTCATATGCTGTTTTAGAGCAGGTTTCATTCTTAATTTTTGTTTTTCCATTCACTTTTATTTTTATTTAGATTTAATATTCCTGATTAGTTTATGCTTTTTTATTGCCTTTCTCTTCAATCTTTTCCTCCATTTGAATCAAGGTTAAATTCGTTTGCCTGTACTAAATTTCTTTTTCTTTTTCTTTTTTTTTTTGTATAGGGTTAACTGTAATTTCTAAATATTGTAGTGTTCTGTTTACATTTAAAGAACTCATGATCTTGCAGAAATGAGAGGGAGTAAAGTGTTTTTCTTTTTAATCTCGGGAGTAAAGTGTTAATCCAATCAAAATGATCAAAGGATCAAATGTCTCAATGGGAAACATAAATGTCATGACTATAGAGTATGTTTTTTAAAAATAAAAAAAAAAAAATTATTTTCAATACATGCGCTTTTTATTTTTATTTTTTATAAGCCAATACATGCACTTATATTATATGAACTTACATTGTAACATTGGAAAATTTGAACAGAGGAAATGAAATAAAGCTTACACTTTGGGGATCAATTGCAAATCAAGTTGAGGAGAGCTTCTGTACTGAAAATCTAGGCCTAATAGCTATGTGTTTGACTGTCAAGACTTTTAAAGGCAAGTTCATTTCTCTTTTCTATTTCTCTTTATAAGTAATTATGCACCCAATCCTTGAAGACAAAAACCATCTTCTGAACTACATGAGAAATCATCCAATTGTTTGAAATACAAAGTATTTTTACTAAAAACTTTTTCGTGTATTGTACGGGTTTGCGACTAGTATATATAAAACCGAAACCTTCTCTCACTCTAAATCTCTAACCTCTATGAGCTATGGTGTTCCTGCTACAACGTTTTCAAATATATTGATTGGACTGGCTCAATATATTACAAGAATGGTCAGGATCGATAGCTCTCATGGACGGGCTCGACCTTGAACAAACACGAGACATAACGCTGAAATCCGATCCAACATGTACGGTGTAGAGCCATATAGGAGCAGAAGGGGCGATGGTTGTTGTGAACCTTTGCCACAGTCCGTTGGTGCGAAGAAGGGGCTGGGGCTGGGGCTGGGGCTGGGGCTGCGGCTGTCTCTCTCGAAGCCGAGGAGAAGCCAAAGCGAAAGCGAAAGTGATGATTGTTCTGAATTATTGTCATAGTCCCAAGGTAAGTTTAATTTATTAGCAAATTTGTAATTAAGCATATTCAGATCAAGGTTGGGTTTTTTGTTTCTTTTATTTCTGTTTTGTTTTTTCTTTATATATTAATTAGAAAGAATACAAAAATTAAGCAGGGTTGGGTTTTTTGCTTTGTTGTGTAGGCAATCATATACATCTAAATCCATGTAAAAGGCAGAACACACAAAGGCTGACGTATTAGAGGGCTTTAATCTCCTTTTTTTTTTTTTTTTGGCAGATCAATCCAACAACTCAATATGCAAGGTATTTGATGAGGATAATTTTTCCGTTTTCATCCTCTTTTTACTATTCTGCATTAAAATGATAAAGAAAAAATATATATATTATGCTTTGAGCCATATTGTAAATAGAAGGTGAAACATATCATTTTAATTTGGAGTATGTACGTGGAATCTTTTAACTTCATAACCAAACTTAACTGTTTATTTGCGCAGGCCTTGAGAGAGAATAAACAACCCTTGGTTATGTTGAAGCTGGTGTTGCTGCAACATGGTACTCTCTTCATGCCTTAAAATTCTCTCTTTTATAGTCTTTTGGAAGTTTTGCAATGATTCATGACTATTGTCCTACTATTTTAAAGTAGAGTAGAAGACCATTCTCATTGATGTCCACTTTCATTAAGTGTTGTTTCTCTTACACGTACACAAGCTGTTTGATAAAATTCCTAAGTGATTTTTTGTTGTTGTTCTAGAAGTCATAATACATGGAGAGTGGTAAGGAGGAAGATAAGTAGGGAATGTGATGCTGTGTTGTTGATTTAATCAGGGTGAGATGTTTTGTTGGCCTTATTTTCTCAATGTCATATGTTTGATATTGGCATTGGTATTGATTGTGAGATTTTGATATGATTCCCTTTAAGAAGTAGGTTTGATTTTTTTTTAATGATTTATTTCATGGTGGGTTTGTGCATTACGAATAGAGTTTGTTATCCTTAATAACTTCAAAGGAATCAAAGCTTTTAGAAAGTTTTATTGGCAGGTGAGATAGGTTTATATAATAGAAAACAACATTTAGATAGTTTTGGTAATAGTTGATAGTATTGTACAAATGGTCTTTGATTTTGGTTGCACTATTTACTATATTGATGATTAGTTTGTGGACTGGTGTCACTCTGGAGCTTTAGGGGCTTCTGTTGGACTGCTATTGCTGTGGATTAGAAGAGTAGTAAAGAAAGTTGATGGGGTTGTGGCAAATTATTCAGTTTATGTAAGTTCAGATGTGTGGATGATCAATACAAGTCGGTGTTTCAGGTGTCTATGGTCCCAATTCTGAGCATGATAGATACTTTTGAGGTGTCTATCACTATGGGGTTTGGTGGAGTCTTGGAAGATATTTTGATATGATTCCCTTTGAAAAGTAGGTTTGATTTTTTTAATGATTGTAAGGGGGTGGGGCCTGGATTGGGGTATTAACGTTGAAAGTCATATTTATTTGCAGTGACTATATATGTAGGAGTACTAAAAAAAACAAAGAATTTGTAATGTAATGTATCTATATGTGAAAATTAGATGTAATGTAATATAAAAAATGTTCACAACTATGTAAGGTTCAACTTATGAAATTAATGCCAGTATTTTTTCTCAAGTTTAGTAATTATCTGTTGCCATGCTTAGATTTGTATTTTCCTCTAAAAAAGAGCATTTGGAACTTTTTGGAGCCAAATATCCTTAGATTTTATAGTTCAAATTGCCCTATAATTGTTAAGATGCAATTTACCACATCTCCCTCTTCCCATCTTATTATTTAGTGCTCTGCTAAAACTCAGTACTAATGGAAGTAATGTCTCTAAGCACCAAGGCACGTGATCTCTTGAAAAAGCTTTTCTCCAGTTTGAATTTTTCAATAAAATTGCACCACAACATCGTCCACTTGCCACATTTCCATTTGTAATTCTTTAATTCATTCAATATATATTGGTCCATTCCAGATGTCGTTTCTTGGAGGAACTAATTGAAACTAACCATTTAATTTAGGGTGTGTTAGGAAAAACACTGGCAGGAAAGGCTACAGATTCATTTTTGTGCTTTTATTGTAATTTTCATAGCTTTCAAGATGACCAAAGAAATGTCACCCTAACAGAGACGTGCATTTTAAATGCGTATAAGTTTAAACAGAGACGTGCATTCTAACTGCATATATGGTAAGGATCTCAATATGCCATGAACTGAAATATCAAATGTGTGTTTACAAATAATATATTGTTTGCCAAAAAAAAATCACTCAATGAATCAATAATTACACTTTTCTAGAAATATTGAAAAACAAAAATATACTGGTTCTATCAGTATTTTTAAAAGGCCATGTATCACTAAACAAAATATTGAACTAAAAAATTATTTATCTTCTTGTTGCCACTAGGCCTTAGCCTTTCCTTTATCCTTCTTACTTCCACTAGTGTTGTCCTTTGTAAGACTTTGACTTGATTGTTGATTACCTATATTTGATTGCTGAGTACCCTATAAAAAGCCAAAAAGGCTGTAAAAGTTCAACAAAGTAGTACTTGAAATTTGGATGAAAAGTTCAACAAAGTAGTACTTGAAATTTATTGATAATTTTTTACTCCCTTTAGCTCTAGATGTAGGTGATTGTCCCGATTGCCCTTTCTTTTTCTTTTTATAAGCCTTCTTGTAGGGGTTATCAGGAGCTTTACAAGTTTTTTGATTATGGCCCCATTGGAAACAATTTCCACATTTCATGGCAGCTCCTTTCTTGCTTACCCTAAATGCATTAATAGGTTCTCCTGCCTCCCTCTTTCTTACCTTTTTACGCTTGTCTACTTTCTTTGTAAATCTTGGGGGCTTGATTGGATCATAGGGTGTTTTTGGCCATTGTTCATGGCTTGGAAGTGGGCTTACCATCCATTGGTAACAACTTAGGAATGTCTCCTTATTGTAAGCAATGTCTACATTAGTCTCAAGTTGCTCTCCATGCTCAATTATTGCACAGCAGCATGAAAACATGGGATTCCACTCAATCTCCATCTCCCAGAACCACAAGTTCCACCACATATCTTCCACCATAAATATACTCCACCTCATATTTGGACTCTCCATTCTAACGAGAAATGCAATGTCCAACCTCGCTTTTATGAGAAAATAGTTTATAAGGGATAAAAAGACTGACATGGCTTCTATGAGAAAATAGTTTCTTGAAGATAGTGAAGGTAAGCAAGAGGATAACAACTATAAGTTCAAAAGAGGGATAGAGATGACGTCAGTTGCTATAGAAGGAACTAATGAGCAGTCAAAGAAGAAAAAGATAAAGAAGATCTGACTCTTTTATTTTTGGCTTTGAACATGTTTAATTAAGAAGATAGTTCGAAACTTTTAGCTTTAGGAATTATGTAGGACTTTCAGCTTTAGGGTTCTGTTTAGAGTTTGTGCTTTGTTTAAGGTTTGGTTCATGTTTGGGGTTTATGTTTGTGTTTAAGGTTTATGAAATGGCATGGTTTGTGTTGATGGAATGGTTTGATCCTAGTAAAAAAATTTCTTAAATACTTGGTGGGTGAATGGTGGGTTTGGGTAAGTTGTGACTGGACCAATATATGGTTGCCTACGTACCTCCTTGGTAGAAGGATCAGGTCATCACGTAGTTCATTTTATTTGCCTTAATTTTTGCCTAGGTTGCCCTTTCGGGTTTTCAACCTAGCAGGCTTTCTCACTTCTTCTTATTCTTCTTTTTTTTCACTCTCCTTTTGCGTAGATCGCCCTTTTGAGTTTTCAATCTACCATTTTTTTTTTGGCAAACCTAGGAAAGAAAATGACATAATCTACAACCACTTCAAACGTGGACATTCTTCAAACTACCACCTCAGACGTGGTATTTCTTCAATTGATCCATATTAGTCAGCTCAGTAAAAGGGTTTGCATCTAAGTCCATCAACCTTACAGCTCCCCCAGAGTATATCTGCTTGATGATATATGGACCAGCCCAATTCTGCTTAAATTTCCTATTCATTTCTTGAATTGGGGCTCGAATCTCCTTCAGCACTAGATCTCCTGTCTTCAAATCTCTAACTCTTACTTTCTTGTCAAAGGCTTTTCTGAGTCTTCTTTGGTAACCTTGAATGTGATATAAGGTTTTGAGCCTCTTCTCATCCATCATGCATAACTGGTCATACCTATTTAGCAACCAATCCACTTCGGGGATTTCATTCTCTAACACTGTTCTTAATGAGCAAACACTCATCTCAATGGGAAGGGCTGCCTCCGTCCCATACACCAATGAATAAGGAGTGGCTTCCATGGATGACCTAATTGATGTCCTGTACCCCAAAGTGCATAGGGTAACTGTAAATGCCAATCCTTGTAGTTCTTTGTGCTCTTCTTCAAAATCTGTCCTATGTTTTTGTTTGCAGCCTCAACTGTTTCATTCGTTTAAGGACAGTAGGGTGATGATTTATGGTGCTGAATATTGAACTCTCAAAGTAACTTCTCTATTTTCCCTTTGAAATACAGCCCATTATTTGAGATAATTTCATGTGGTACCCCATATCAGCAGATGATATTAGTCAGAATAAACTGTGCAACTTTCTTCGAGCTATACGAGGTAGCTTCCACCCATTTAGTGAAGTAATCAACAACTACCATTATGAATTCATGACCATTTGTTACTGTTGGGTGAATCTTTCCAATAATATCTATTCCCCTTATAGAGAACGGCCATGATGAAGTCATTGTATGTAATGGCATTGGCGACATGCTTCAAATCTCTATGGACCTGGCATTGGTGACATTTCCGAATGTGAGATGCACAATCTGCTTCCATAGTAGTTTAGTAATAACCCTATCTCATTATCTTCCGTGACAACATGTGTGCATTTATATGCGGTCCATAACTTGACTCATGGACCTCCTCAATTACTTGCTGTGATTCCTTGGCAGTCACATAAAGGAGATGAATTCCATCATATGATCTTCTATACATCCTTTCACCACAAATAATGTAATTAGTGGATAGCCTCTAAATAGTCAATTGGTCATTCTTATCTGTAAACTTTGGGTATGTCCCCTTCTTGAGGTACTATAAAATGTTTGAATACCATTCACCTTCTCCATTTATTTCTTCATCTCCTTTTATTGACAGGCAATAAGCCGACTCTTCTTTTTGTTCCACCACTTTCGGCCGAGCTTGGTCTTCCTTGGGCCCATCCATTATGGATGCCATTGTTGCTAAAGCATTTGCAATCTGATTCTGCATTCTTGGCACATACTGGTTTCGGATCATTTTGAACTTTGATGCCAATTTCTGAAGACATTCATGATAAGGCACTAGCTTTTCTTCCTTAATCTTCCACTTGTCCTGAAGCTGACAAATTATCAAACTTGAGTCATCGTACACTTCCAACTCTTCCACTCCAAGACTAATGGCTGCTTGTAATCCCATAATGCAAGCTTCATATTCGGTGGCGTTATTAGTGGTAGGAAAGTTGAGCCTACTAGAAAATGGGATATGTGTCCCTTTTGGGGAAATTAAGAGAACTCTAATGCCACTTCCATTCTGATTAGTTGCTCCATCAAAATGCATCTTCCATGGTTCTAACCCTATTCCCATGATATCTTCATCTACAAAGTCCCTTTGGATTTCTTTAGCTTTTTCAGGTGAACAATGGGTTAAGTGATCAGCAATTTCTCTTCCCTTTACAGACTTCTGAGTTACATACTTGATATCAAATTTTGATAAAAGCAGAACCCATTTAGCTATCTTCCTATCTTGCACTGGCTTCTCCATCAAATATTGCAGAGGGTCCATTCTAGCTATCAACAAGACCTTGAAAGAAAGCATGTAATGTCGAAGTTTTTGGGTAGCCCACAAGTGCCACACAAGTCTTCTTAAGTGCTGAATACTTTTCTTCATAAGCCATCATCTTCTTGCTAATATAATAAATTGCATTCTCCTTACTAGACTCCTCTAGATATTGAGTAAGCAAAGACCCTATTCTATGGTTGTGAGATATAGGAATAATGGCTTTTCGGGTATTGGTGGAACTAGTATTGGTGGCTTCATCAAATAGCTCTTAATCTTCTCAAAGGCTTCTTGGCATTGTTCATTCCACACTGTGGCTTCTTGGCATTGTTCATTCCACACTGTGGGAACTTCTTTCTTAAGCAATCAAAAAAGTGGTTCACATGTCATGGTGAGCTGGGCTATGAACCTGCTTATGTATTGTATCCTCCCTAAAAACCCTCAGATTTCTTTTTCAGTCTTTGGAGGCTTCATTTCTACAATTTCCTTGATCTTCTCAAGATCTGCCCCAATTCCTCTTTCACTTACCATAAACCCCAACAATTTTCCGGATGTCACACCAAAAGTGCACTTCTTCGGATTCAACCGCAACTTATTAAATCAGATTCTCTCAAAGAACTTCCATAAAGCTGGTATGTGCCCTTCACGGTGTTTGGACTTCACTATTATGTCATCCACATAAACTTCTACTTTTTTGTGTATCAAATCATGCAACAGAATGGTGGCTATCCATTGGTAAGTGGCACCAGCATTCTTAAGGCCAAATGACATGACCTTGTAGCAATAGGTCTCCCATAGAGTAATGAAGAATGTCTTCTCAATATCTTCTAGGGCCATCTTTATCTGATTGTATCCTGAAAAACCATCCATGAATGATAGCAATGCATGTCCCACCGTATTATCTACTAGAATATCAATATGAGGCAAAGGAAAATCATCCTTTGGGTTGGCCTTATCAAGGTCTCTGAAGTCTACACACATCCTTACCTTCCCGTCCTTCTTTGGCACTGGAACCACATTAGCTATCTATTCTGGGTAGTTTACCACTCTCCAGAATCTCGTATTGTACTGTTTCTCAACTTCTTCCTTGAGCTTGAGAGTCCACTCTGGCTTCATCCTTCTCAGCTTATGCTTGACTGGCTTCATGGCTAGGTTTGTAGGAATGCAATGTTGCACTATATCTATATATCAATCCTGGGCATATCCTCATATGACCATGCAAAAACCTCTTTGAATTCCTTCAGTAGTGTGACTAATGCATTATTCTCAGAGGAAGTTAAGGTATTACCAATTTGGACTATCTTAGGTTCATCATCAGTTCCCAGGTTAACAGATTGGGTTTCTTCTTTTATAGGTTCTACATGTCCTTGTTTTAGTTCCCCATTATTAAAAGTTTCTTTACTAATTCCAAAATAAAAAAAATTCAAAGCCAACAAGTAAGTAGAATAAGAAATTATATTATAGGGGTAAAGTTTTTAACAGACTTAATAGGAACTGACTCTGTTAGGACATATGTGAGTCAATGATAGGAACATATGTCAACATTTTATGTAATTGGCTAATCCTTTGACAAAACGAACTTTACTTGTAATTGGGTATATCTAGGATGCGTTTAATGCTTCCAGAAACAAGGTTTCAAGTTCAAGTGTTAAAACTATGGAAGTTTGTCCAAGAATCAAGTCAGAAAGTGCAGGATTTTAAAGCTTGAAAGCTAGCATCTATCGATGTTTAAAAGCTGCTGAAGCCCATAGCTCGACGTCTAGCTCGATAGATAGCTATCTATCGAGGTTTATGAAACTCAATTTTTCAGGACTGTTTTTCATCCAATCCGTGAATGTATGTTTGGGTTTTCTTTTCTCACAACCCAAAACATATATAAGGATTATTTTAAGGGTTGAAAAAGGTGACGACAAGTTACACAAGAGCACAATTCCATAAGTGTGAAGAAAGTGTGACTAGAAACCTAGTTCGCCCTAGTTCTTGAAGAAGTTGTGTTTGTACACCGTAAGGTTTTGTGACCAAGCAACTTCATGATCTTCATTATTTGAATGAACTAAAGAACTTTGCAGCTGTTAGGATTAGTGCCCTTAAATCCTATTGAGTGATGCTATGTATGATATTAAGTGTGACATTGTGTTTGACATTATGTATGACTTAATATTATGTTTAATAAATTTGTTTTATTATTATCTGAAATAGTGGTAACATGAATATTCGGACATTATCATATAGTCCATGAGATGCATAGTATGTGATTTATGTGAAGAGTCACAGAAGATATAAATCACAAGTTCTTTGTAAACTCAGAATTATAGTTTGTAGTCGGTGATGAAATTGGGCTTTTCATCTGCGAAGACTATAACATATCAACTACGATGATTTGTCTTGATCATGGAAGTGGAGACTTCTAGTTGATGTGTTAATATGTTTTAAGAGTTAAGACATATTGAACTGGACCGCTGTGAGATTTATTATTCTCCTAAAGACTGTCAAATGAATAATAAATCTCACGACTTACATTTGCATGAACTCTTAATCCTGAGAGAATAATGGACCTGATAATGGACTTGATCATAAGGTGTAGGTTGCTTTGATATATCAGGAGTGAGATCTATGGTAATGGTCAAAACCTCAGTATGTTGGGCAGCCACATTTAGTGTTGATGGAACATATATTCTCAATATGGAATTCATAGTCTCTTAACGGAGATATAAAATATTCCCTTAAGATAAGTTTAATGGGCTTGTTATTCAGAGAGTTAGGCCTAACCACTTTAGTAAGTAGTTACTAAAGTATATATATTTATGATTCTTAGATTTCATAAATATATGATGAATAACATTAAAGGATTAAACCGGGTACTCAAGGATAAAGATGTAGTAATTTACAAAGTGGCAGTCTATTTCAATGACTTTGTATTACTACGAATATTTTATGAAGGGGTTGCATGTATAATAAAGTCTTGGGATATAATATATAGATAAGACTTAGAGTGCAACTATATTTATATAGTGGTATTAAATATAGTTAATGGCAACTTTGGACTTGTCAAGAGTTGACAGAAAAGCCCAAGGCCCATTGGAGCTAGTGTCTTATTGGTCCCTTTTGGTCCCACTCCAAGCCACACACTTAAGCCCAATTGGTAAGGCCCAAAAGGCCAGCCCAATTAGATATATTGGTTAGATACAAAGGGAAAAACGTACTGAAATTTATTGGTAAGAAAAACATCATTGTAATGGTGTGGAAGTGAGTGAAAGTCACTTTCTAATAATCCCTTTGTTACCAATTGAGAGACCACACATCTTGGGCGTTAGTGGAATTGGAGTGAAGATTAAAAGTATTCCCAAGTGCTTCAATCTTCGGATTTGGAATTCACCGCTTCAAGGTACGATCTCTTGTTCTCAAATTCTGAAATTTACTTTATGCATGTTATCAATATTGAATGAAGTAGATCCGCTCAAAACTTACTTTTCCACTGCGTTCATCTTTAATTCCATCAGCAGCCAATATCCTTCTCAAGTTGGTGATCAAGTCGTGTACTGGGATCTGCGTAATTGGTTAGTCACATATTGGGAGCCGTGCATTGAAAAGGAGAGATTGTCACATCAGAACAAGTCCAATTGGGTATTGGGGTAAGGGTTCAACTATTGGTTGGTAAAAGGTACTGGGATTCCTTTACTTGTAACCACTTGTTTTGATAATAGTGGATTCTCGGGAGTGGTGATCTTAAAATCACCCGGTGGGGTTTATGCCGTGTAGGTTTTCCCCATTCGTAAAAAAATCACCGTGTCAATTTATTTTCTGCTGCATACTTTAGTTAATTGGTGATTTGTTGTGCTGCCACGTACAATTGCATGTTAATTTGATTAATTAATAAATTTGGCTAATTAATCAATTAATTCATCACAAGGGGTCAATACGTTTTTAGCCTATCAAGTGGTATCAGAGTAGGCACACTCTGATTAGGTTTTAATCTTTGTTGTGTGATCCATTGACTCCTGTTTGTCATGGATAGAGGACAGTCTCTTATTATACCTCCTTTATTTGATGACACTAACTATGCATACTGGAAAGTACACATGAGAGCTTTCTGGCAGTCTTTAGATGAGAAAGTGTGGCAAGCTATAGAGATAGGTTGGACCAAGCCTACAGAAGCGTCGGCTGACTGAGATGATACAAAGATCAAGGCGGCAAACTTCAACAGTAGGGCATTGAATGCTCTATTCAGTGTAGTCGCAAATAAGGAATTCAAGAAGATATCCACTACTGAAACTGCTAAGGAAGCATGGACCATTCTCTAGACAACCTATGAAGGAACCAAAGCTGTCAAGGATTCAAAGCTTCAGAGGCTCACTATAAGCTTTGAAGAGATCAAGATGGAGGAGGATGAGTCATTTCATGAGTTCTATGCCAAGTTTAAGGACATAGTAAACTCAGCATTTAATCTTGGGGAAACCATTCCTAAACCTAAGATTGTGAGAAAGGTGCTCGGATCTCTACCCGAAAGATTCCATGCCAAGATCACCGCAATCGAGGAATCAAAGGATATTGACAAAATTCCTTTGACAGAGTTAGTTGGCAATCTGCAGACCTAAGAGCTGGGTTTGACAAGGATTGGGAAATCGAGCAAGAGCAAGAGCATGGCATTGAAGGACAAGAGCAGTGATACTAACGAGTCTTTTGATGATGAAGATTCTAAGACGAAGTCCTACATCACCAGGCAATTCAAGAAGTTCATGAAGAATTCCAATACAAAGGGCCTCGACAAGGACCGTAGACAGTCAATCACTTCTCAGTCTAAGAGCCAAGACAAAGGGAAGAAGGATGCTAGGGTTGGCGGTCAGTACACTGTTCCCTCAGGACCAAAGTGTTTTGGGTGTCAAGGTTTTGGTCATATGAAATAAGAGTGCCCTACTTATCTCAAGACTATTGGGAAGAGCAAGGCACTTGCTGCTACGTTGAGTGACATTGAGCCTGAGGATGATTTTGATAATGAGGATGACGGAATCCTAAATGCCTTCACTGCCACCATAAATCCTACTGAAGAGATTGTTGAAAATGTGGATGAAGAAGAGGAACTGGTGGAGTCCAAGTTTGAGAAGATGGATGAACAATATGACATCCACACAGCCTATGCAAAGTTATACAAGGTCTCAGAAAAGCATGAGAAGTTGTATTAGTTGGCCACCAAGAAGCTTAGTGATGTGGAGATTGAGCGGGAAGAAATCTCTACAAAGTTTGATGAAGCAAATCAGACTATTGGAGCACTGAGATTTGAGAATAATTTCTTGGTTGAGAAGACTAAAAAACTTAAGGCAGAATTGTTCCAAGTTAGAGCTCAGCTGGAAAGGACTTCAAGCGCTAAGCTCGATGAGATGCTCAGTCTTTAGAAATCTACTTCCGATCGAACCAGTTTAGGGTATGATTTCTCTTCTCCTAGTATTGCCTCTACTAGTGCTGCTGTTTTTGTTCCTCCTGCTAACAATATTGAAATTGAAAATAATGACGTTAAAAATGAATTAGCTAGTGAGAACATAGATAAGGGTAAGTCTATCTTAGGACCACCCCCTAAACTTACTAAGAATAAGACTAAAAACCTTAGGGCTAAGAAGGGAAACTCTCAAAAGCCAAAACAGAAAAAGTAGCATTTTTGTCACCACTGTGGCGCAGCTGGACATACTCGACCTAATTGCTAATAAGTGGTTAGCCACTCAAAAGGGCAACAACATAATCGCGTCGAGAGGTCAGAATCAACTTCCGTCCTTGTTTACTCATCTTGGAGATCTTTTCAAAACCCTCATGTTCCCTTCAAACTTGAACGGTTTTAACTCTTGGATCAAGGATTCTCTAAACAAAAAGGTTTTTCAAAGGTGTGGAAGGAAAAGGGCTCTTAAGTGATTTTGTCACTTCTTCTTTCTCTCTCTCCCTTGCTTGTTTTTGTTTTTGCATTACTTGTGTGTTTTGCTTTATTTTTTTGAGTCAGTCTAGTTTTATGCTTTGCTTTGTTTTGTTTAACATATATATTTTTTTGGTTAGTTTTTAGTTTTGTTTTGTTTTTTTTTTTTGTTTTTCATAAAAAAAAAAAAAAATTGAAAAATTGAAAAATACAAAAATAGTTTGTGTTTGTGTACATTGGTATTTGTGTACCTTGGATGGCCACTGTAACAAAGTTTTCTAAACTTTGTATCTCTTGTAGCTTAGATGAGCATCTTTATGCACAACTAAGCAAGTGGGCTTTGTGGCTCATATTTGTGATGAGTAAGATTAAGTAATCACTTGTACTTAACACTCATATCATTCTTTTTTACGGGAAGGACTTGAAAATCCTAAGAGAAATGAATAAATAACCATCTCACCACTGTTGCCCGCCAATCATGAAATGACATTCGTATGCTTCGGCATAGCAAAAGTGCAATGTCAAATGCTTAGCATCATTGGGTATTTCTTTTCTCTCTCTTATATGCCCATGCATGGTTTGCTCAAAAGAAAAATATGCAAAGAAAAATAAAAAGCAAAAAGAACAAAATGCTTTATATATGATTGTAAGCGTGTATTCTAGGAGATGTAGGAGTTATAGGATGTACCTCAAAGGTGATAGTCCCTATCAAACAGTTATGATTGTGTGTGAGTTAAAGTGATTTTCTTATATCTCAAATTGTCATAACATGTAGACACTTATGCAATCTTGCGATGTTTTTCACACACAACACGCAATATTCTTTATTACTTTTGATACATGTGCAGGTATAATGTGATTTGGCCATCACAAGGAATACATGTGTTAATGTATGCTCACTAAACTGTCTTAACTTGTTTTTGAAATATAAAATTGGTTAGACTTGTTTAGTGTATGTGTGTGTTTTGGGATCTTTGTGCTTACATTTTTCTTGGTTGAGAGATGTTTTTGAGAGATTTAAAGTGTTGTTTAGATCCTTGGTTGAGTTGCATACTTGATTGCATTCATGTCTGTGTTTTTCTCTTCTTGAAAAACTGTTTTTAAGCAATCTCGACAGCTCCTCGACACCTCTCGACACCTGGCTTATCTATCGAGCTCTTCAACTTCTTTTTATTGCAATCTCGACAGCTTCTCGATAGCTCCTCGATTCATCGAGAAAGTTTCTGTCTCCTTGATAGCTACTTGATAGCTCCTCGATCCATCGAGCTTCTTTTTGGCTGTGGACACCTCTAGGCATTTGCTCGATAGCTGCATCTATCATATTTTAAACCTCGACAGCTCTCGATAGCTCTCGATCTATCGAGATTTATGAAGCTGCTATATAAGCCTTCCTCACGATTCAGATCTCATTTCTCTCAATCTCTCTCGATAGCCCTCGTCTCTTCACCTCCCAAAACTCTTCTCTCTCACTCTAAACTTCATCCTTTGTTGATTTTCGGCCTAGCTCAAGTGTTTCTACACTGGTAAGGTTCCTAAATCCTTCATTCTTCATGCATTTCATGCATTAGACCTAGGTTTCTTAACATGGTTATGACTTTTGTTTTGCATCCTCTTTCTCACTATAACTCTATTATCGAGCCCTGTGCTCGATTTTTGCTTTCTCTTTTAGAGCATCTCACTATAGATTTTCCCTCTCATTTATTCTTTCTATCATAGATGTATATAGGGATATGTTGACCCGTGATAAGCTCATCTTCTCTTCGGCTATCAAGAGGATCTTATGCCATTTTTCTGTTCCCTTTCCTGTTTTCGACCACTTCTTTGTTATGTGTGTTATAGATGCCGCTACCGTCAAACGGAGTGAGGTGTAGCTACATTCGAGGTGGTTCGGTACGACAGCTCCTCCCACTCCTTCTGCTTCATCCACCTCCGCTCTTTCTTCTTCTGCAGGTGGTGTAACTCTGGATGCGATCATGGTGCAACTTCAGCACATGGATGCTCACCTTGACACTTCCACTGATGAGTTATGTTAGGTGAACACCTTTGTCGGTCGTATTACTCGACGACAGGCTCGCCTTGATGGCTTTATAGAGTCTCCATCTCCTCTTCCCGTGGCATCTGAGGACGATGATGACTCCGACGACAATGATGATGATGGGGATGGTGATGCTAGCTCTTCCAGTGCTGACGAGATGTCTACTTGATACTCTTACCCTATGTCACTCGTGACAAAAATGGGGAGTAGTTTTGGATATAAGAGTAGTCATATTCATAATGGGAAGGTTTGCATAGGAGATTTTTGTTAGAGGGAGTGTGTATATTGAGGGATGTAGTGAGGTTTTATGTATCTTTTCTTTTCTTTTTATTTCAGATACATTATATCTTGTATATTGGTCTTGTGACCATTTTTGACATACATTGTACTTATGTTTGGTTTGTATATATTGATGTATGTTCTTTCGTCGATCTCTCCATGTGTTGTTTCTTTTCTATCTTTATACGCATGTTTCTTACATCTTGTATGCAATCTATTATTTATGTTTCACACTAAGATGCCTTGATGAGTTTTGTTTAAAGTGTTTCAGAAATACAGGTTGTCAAAGTCTACTTGCCATAAACTCTCTTCTTGCAAAGTTTTTCAAGAGTTTGTGTTAAGATAGATTTTATTGTATTCAACAAGTGAATATGAGTTGAGTGATTTATGACTTCTCTCATATCTCATTTTTTTGTTGTGGTTTTGTAACGGATTGCTAAAGGGGGAGATTGTTAGGACATATGTGAGTCAATGATAGGAACATATGTCAACATTTTATGTAATTGGCTAATCCTTTGACAAAACGCACTTTACTTGTAATTGGTAGATCTAGGATGTGTTTAATGCTTTAAGAAACAAGGTTTCAAGTTCAAGTGTTAAAGCCATGCAAGTTAGTCCAAGAATCAAATCAGAAAGTGCAGGATTTTGAAGCTTGACAGCTAGCATCTATTGAGATTTAAAAGCTGCTGAAGCCTGTGGCTCAACAGCTAGCTCAATAGATGGCTATCTATCGAGGTTTATGAAACTCAGTTTTTCAGGACTGTTTTTCATCCAATTCGTGAATGTATGTTTGAGCTTTCTTTTCTCATAACCCTAAACATATATAAGGATTATTTTAAGGGCTGAAAAAGGTTACGACAAGTTGAACAAGAGCACATTTCCACAAGTGTGAAGAAAGTGTGACTGGAAACCTAGTTTGTCCTAGTTCTTGAAGAAGTTGCTGTGTTTGTATACTGTAGGGTTTTGTGACCAAGCAACTTCATGATCTTCATTGTCTGAATAAACTAAAGAACTTTGTAGCTAACATCCTCCTCATATTGGTGATTAAGTTGCGTATTGGGATCCGTGTAATTGGTTAGTTGATGTGCATGAAATATATACAATAAAGTACTCACATATCTACATATTTAGCCTTACTTTTTTGTTATTTTGTGACTGGTTACATAATATCTTTGTGTTGCAGGTAACAAGGGCTTTACATGCAAAGTGGGGCTAGGCCAATTGAATCAAGCCAACTTACATCCAGCCAGGCATGAATTCAAGAGAAGACCAACCCAATTAAATTTAAGTCCAATTGGAGCAAGGAATCAAAGGAAATTTGCACCAAATCCAAGTCCAATTTGGATCAGGATTCCAGCCTACACATCAGTTAGTATTTTTGGCATAACTTTCGGCTCAGAAGTCGAATTGAGATGATTCAAGTTGGGCTGAAACGTTAACTTAAAAGGCTACAAAGTTGTAGTTTACCAAAGGTCCGGATTCTGACGTTAAATGGGCCAAAATAGTTGGTTAAGTGAAGCCTAAAAATCTGGGATTTTCTCCAAACGGGAATTCAACTTGTAATAGGATTCCTTAACTTATTTAAAGGCTCTTTAGGGCAAAATTCAGAGAGGCTAGTGCTAGGGCTGAAGGCTGAATGTATAGAGAGCTACGGCTACCTCTTCCATGACAGTTAGTTTTAATTATTTTTTCTAGTTTAATGTTTAGTATTTTATTTTTGTGTTTTCTTTCAATTACTATGAGTAGCTAAATTTATAATTAGGGTTGAGGATGAAACCTTGTTAAGGATTATTAGTAATATTTATGTGATTTGATTTTTCCCACAATAGTTGTTCTTTAATGATTTAAATTGTTCTTGCTTCATATCAATTGACTAAGATGAGATTCTAGATATGAGTTCAATCATGTTTTTCTCATAATTTAGGATTTGTTTTAATTAATTGAATGCTTGGTTTATTAATTCTTGATTATAAAATTGGATATCGCTTGTGATTTGTCTGTCAATGGATACAATTTATGATTTGATTTTTAGAATTGGATATATCTTTTGATTTGTTTGGCAACGAATACAATTGATGATTTGATTTTATACTTAAGAAGCGAAGAAGAACATGCTTTAGATTTTTAAACATAAGTTTTAATGATGATATTTTCCATGATAGCAAGATTGATTTCTAGATTATCATGTAATGGTTGGGAAAAATTAATGATCATAAATATATGTTGATATGACTTACAAGGCGGATTCCAAAACCTTAATTCCTTTCCCTTGATTGTTTACATCTTTTTATTGCTTTATATTTTTTTCTTAGTTTAACTATTTGCTTAATTTTATTATTTGTTAGTTTATTTAATTTCAAACAACCAATTTTATTAAACTAGATTAAGATTAATTTGGTTAAGGTTTAATTAATTTTCCTACGTTAATTCAAGTTTCTGTGGGTTTGACCTCGTTCTTGTCAAACTATACTTCGGTACGGTTCGTACACTTGCAAGTACTTTTAAAATTTCACAACATTAGTCACGTACTAGGAGCCGTGCATTGAAAAGAATCCCCAAATAAATTTTGCCTTTCTTTGTTGCTTGGGTGGACATATTGGGGGAAGTACTTTAATTTGCTTCCTTCCATTCTCTCATCTTCATCTTCAAAATCCTCTAATGTTAAGTTTCTAAAGCTGTGGTTCATTAGATTTCTATCAAATGTTGCCAATCTTGCATCTATATCATCTTCTTCATCAGTGTATGCAGTCAATGAGCCAAATTATGAATTATGAAACGAACCAAGCTCAGGAATCTCCCTACCATACTTATCATATCAAGGCCCTGATTTTGAACTAACATCTGTAATACAACTCCAACCCGAAGGTCGCCTATAAGGGTATTCTTTATAGTCTCCACCGACAGCTTCCACTTCATCTTCTTTGTCTTCATCATAATAGTCCACATCATCATAAGAATTGTCTTCATAGAAGGCTCCCACATCCTCGTCCTTTCTATTACTAGGGGGTTTACCCCTATCATTACCGCTATCTTGGCTATCATATTCTTCACTATTACTTCCTTCACTATTATTGTCATCACTGCTATTATCTCCACCATTACTGTCTTCACTATCATCACTATCGTTGTCACCACTATTATCATTTTCATTGCCACTATCTTCATCGTCATCACTAGGGGCTTCTCCCCCTTCATCATTTTCATCATCCATTCTTGCTTCATATGGGTTCTTCAATGCGTGATGGCTATTCTTCCTCTTCTATGTTGAAGATAGCATCTCCCAACAAGGTAGTCATTGCATTGGGATCCATGTAATCTGCCCAATCAATCGGGACCCAATCTGTATTTTCCTTCTTTAGTTCTGGAAGCTTATTGTCACAATCAAGGAATAATTCAAATTCAGGCACCATTGTTTTTGACTCAGGATCATATCTCGGTTCAGGAAATCCCCAGTAATGTTGGCTATCTCCAGCTTTGACAAACTTCTCATTTAATGTAGGAGTGTATGGCTTTAAAGGTTTTGGGGGACTTGGTAGTCCCTTTGCTTTAGCCTTTGCATGAGCCATCCTCCTCAATTCCATCTCTAATAAATTGTCATCTGTAGGTTTATAACCTAACTTGAAAGGTGGTGTGGTTATGGGAATTGTTGGGGCCTGAACAACCGCCTCTTTCACGGTCTTCCCTAGGCTCATCCCTGGAAAATAACTCATCTTCCTCATCATTGCTACCACATTGTTGTTGCCGTAGGGATCGAAGTCCATAAGGATATTTTCAACATCTCTATCTTTCTTTCAAAACCAGGTTTCTTGTTCTCAAAGCCATCTAGGGTTATTGGCTCATTCTCAATCTGGATACCAAAAATAGGCTTTGGTATGGTTAAAGTGTCTCTATATATAGTAATTATAGCTCCTTCATGTGGAAACCGAACCTTTTGGTATAGGGATAAAGGTACGACCTCTGTATCATGATTCCATGGTCACTCAAGAAGCATGTTGAAGCATGAAGCTATGTTTAGTACTTGAAATTCCACCTTTTGGATCATGAGTCCTATGGTGCGCTCTAGTGTCACTATCCCTAGAACCTCCCTTTTGCTGTTGTCATATGTTTTCACATGCTGATCAGATGACACAAAATCTTCAATACTCAAGCCCAGACAACTTGTGATTTTTAAAGGACACATTCAGAGCACTTCCATCATCAATTAAGACCATTGGTATTCTCTTGCCTTTGGCATCTACAGTAATGTGCAATGGGTCATTATGATGCTTCCCCTTTTTAGTCGAATCTTTGTCAAAGTAGGAAATAGTAAGCTCATTGCTTATAGACCCAATCATAGCATTCAAATCTTGAGAAGTAGTGGTTGTAGGGACTTGGATCTGATTGAGAAGGTCTACTAAATTCTAACGGTGTTTGTATGAGGCCATGAGTAAACCCTATAAGGATATGTTGGCTGCGTCTTCTGTAGCTACTTAAGAACCTCATCCTTTTCATTGGGTGTTTTTTGGGTTGCCTTGTTCAGGGCTTCTACAGGGTTGTCCATTTCTAGATGTGGGGGTTTGAAGTGTCTCCCCCCTTGTGATGTGGGCGATTTTGATGGGTCATTTGATTCAATATCTTGGGGTTTGAAGTGTCTCCCCCCATATGTGGGTATTGGATTATCTGATTGGGGTTTGAAGTGTCTCCCCCCATATGTGGATGTTGGATTGTCTAATTGGGGTTTGAAGTGTCTCCCCCCATATGTGGATGTTGTGTAGTTTAGGATTTCTGCAGTATCTTCACTCTATATATCGTATCCTATTGTAGATGTTATGCCCATTAGCTTTTCCCAAGTCATTATAAAGCATTCGGGTAGGTTATAGATCAACTCAGATGGGTCCTCCTCTCATTCTTCTTCAAAAATCAAACAATTGATCCTTGGTCCTCTCCCAAAATTGTGATTGGGTAAGGGATTGTTGGTGATATTAGGCCTCGTAGGAGGTGCAATCACCTTGGTGTCTATTAAATCTTGAATTGCATGACGAAGATTATAACACCTGTCAGTGTCATGGCTTAGGTCTTGATGGTAGAACCCTATCGCGTAACATCAGAGGTAGGAATAGGTGCTTATCGTTTAGAAGACTTGGACGAAAATGTTATCCCATGACCTTGGAATGTAAATAACCTACGAAGATATTATTATTAATGAATGATACTGTAGTTATTTAATCTCTCTCTCTCTTTTTTACTCCTAAAGCTTTACTTTTACCAACATCTTTACACTATTCATCTTAAATTGGCTAAGTGTTAAACAAAACCTTGGCTATGTTCGACTCCTCGGGTCACATGCCTTGGGTAAATTAACTCTTAAAAAGAAACAAAATGGCTAAGTGTTAAACGAAACCTTGGCTATGTTCGACTCCTTGGGTCCTATGCCTTGGGTAAATTAACTTTTACAAAGAAATGAAACAACTAAGTGTTAAATAGAACCTCGGCTATGTTTGACTTCTCGAGTCATATGCCTTGGATAAATTAACTCTTACAAAGAAACAAAATGGCTAAGAGTTAAATATAATCTTGGCTATGTTCGACCCCTCGGGTCATATGCCTTGGGTAAATTAAATTTTACAACAAAACAAATTGGCTAAGTGTTAAACAGAACCTCGGCTATGTTCGATTCATCGAATTACATGCTTTAGATAAATTAACTTTTACAATGAAACAAATTGGCTAAGTGTTAAACAGAACTTCGGCCATGTTCGACTCCTCGGGTCACATGCCTTGGGTAAATTAATTTTTACAAAAAAATAAAATGGCTAAGTGTTAAACAGAGCCTCAGCCATGTTTGACTCCTTAGGTCACATGCCTCGGGTAAATATGGCAGTCAAGCATTTAAAAAGAGAGGAAGATGTAAATATGAATAAGTACTAGTGAAATAAAAGTAAAATTATCGTCATTTCATTACTCATAGAGCAAATAGTATAGAAAAGAGAAGGAGAAAAGTTTGCTAATTGAGCCAAAATTATGAAATAGGAACCCCTACTACATAATATCTAGGAAGGCTTATCCTATGGAGTCTATCCTATAGATTCTTTCTTTCTTTTTAACTCCCTAGCCTTGTCCTCTTTCTCCAATGGCTTTTCTGTTGGGATTAGTGCCCTAGAATCCTATTGTATGATGCTATGTATTATATTATGTATGACATATTGTATGACTTAATATTGTAATTAATAAAGTTGTTTTATTATTATCTGAAATAATGGTAATATGAATATTTGGACATTATCATATAGTCCATGAGATGCATAGTATGTGATTTACGTGATTTAGTCACAGAAGATATAAGTCATAAGTTCTTTGTAAACTCAGAATTTTAGTTCGTAGTCAGTGATGAAATTGGGCATTTCATCTGCGAAGACTATAACATATCAACTAAGATGATTTGTCTTGATCATGGAAGTGGAGACTTCTAGTTGATATGTTGATATGTTTTAAGAGATAAGACATATTGAACTGGACCACTGTGAGATTTATTATTCTCCTAATGACTGTCAATTGAATAATAAATCTTACAACTTATATTTACATGAACTCTTAATCCTGAGAGAATAATGGACCTGATCATGAAGTGTAGGTTGCTTTGATATATCAGGAGTGAGATCTAAAGTAACGGTCAAAACCTCAGTATGTTGGGCAGCCACATTTAGTGTTGATGGAACATATATTCTCAATATGGAATTCATAGTCTTTTAATGGAGATACAAAATATTCCCTTAAGATAAGTTTAATGGGTTTGTTATTTAGAATGTTAGGCCTAACTACTTTAGTAAATAGTTACTAAAGTATATATTTATGAAATTGGATTTCATAAATATATGATGAATAACTTAAAGGATTAAACCAGGTACTCAAGGATTAAGATGTAGTAATTTACAAAGTGGCAGTCTACTTTTATAACTTTGTATTACTACAAATATTTTAATGAAGGGGTTGCATGTACAATAAAGTCTTGGGATATAATTTATTAATAAGGCCTAGAGTGAAATTATATTTATATAGTGGTATTAAATATAATTAATGGTAACTTTGGACTTGTCAAGAGTTGACAGAAAAGCTCAAGGCCCATTGAAGCTAGTGTCTTATTTGTTCTCTTTTGGTCCCACTCCAAGCCATCTATTAGAGCCCAATTGGAAAGGCCCAAAAGGCTAGCCCAATTAGATAATTAGTTATTTAGAGAGAAACATACAGATTTTGATATACACAATAAGTTTATGAAAAGTATGTATGTGAGTGTTGGACACTCTCTCATTCTCTTTAAGAAATAATTGACTGAGAGACCACACATCTTGGGCGTTAGTGGAATTGGAGTGAAGATTGAAAGTGTTCCTGATAACTTCTCATCTTTGGTTTTGAAATTCACTGCAACAAGGTACACTCTCTTGGTCTATGTTCTGAAACTTACATAATGCATGTTATCAATTTTGAATGAAGTAGATCCGTTAATTTTCCGCTACGTATTTGCATATTTCCAACACTTTCATCATGGCCCTCCTTATAAAGTGGAGGCTAAGAAGTTAAATCGAATGGCCCTACTGTTGAAGAAGATGAGTTGGTTGCACCCCCAAGAGTAGAAGGGTAAACGACTTTAATGGATCCTTTAGCTTTGAAGATGAATCCACCCTAGCAGCGTTGAGAGCTTCAGCCCAGACTTGGCGACAGAACTCTCGACCTATGTCTTTCATCTAAAGGGTGAAGCTAGCTGAGGCCTCTTTTTTCCCCAGTTCATAGGCAGCTTGTTCCGCTTTGGACAGCTTGGTCTATTTTCCCTCCAACTCTTTCCATTGGAGTTCAATTTTCTCTTTAGCGAGTGCCAGCTCCTCCACCGACCAAAGTTGACCACGTTGCTCTTTAGCTTGTCTCTCAACAACCCCTAGGGCAACCTCAGCACTTTTCCTTCCTCTCTTGACCTCAGCCAACCTGAAGAGAGACTCCTTGTACTTCTTCTCAGCCTCAGCACTTTTCCTTCCTCTCTCGACCTCAACCAACCTAAAGAGAGACTCCTTGTACTTCTTAGCCTTCGCCTGAGCCTTGGTGGCAGCAATGTGATGTGACTCCTCTTCCTTGGACTTAGAAAGGGCATGCTCCACCCACTCTTTTGCAACATAGGAGGCCTGAATTGCCTGTATATACATGTTTAAAAAAAGAGGGAGGGGGGGGGGGGGGGGAGAATGAGAGAGCATATTAAAAAAGAAAAGGAAAAAAAAGGAAGAAGTGTGGGATTGAGGCTGGAACACAGGAACTTACCATAGCCAAATCTCTTTTGAGAGTAAGAAACACTTCATGCTACTTCAAATTCCTTAGCTCCTCCATGTCCCGGGGAAGGAGCAGGGCTTGCTCGATAGAGTCTGTGTCACGACCCAAACCTGTACTTCAGAATTTAGAGCATGACCGGCATGTTAATATCAAGTTTACCTCAATATTAACACGAACCAACCTAAACTGAAGGTGCTTATCAAGAATTGTTTCTTGTATTCCTGCTTATTTTCTTGCATAAAAGCCACAATATACAAAAATGATGAAAACCTTGAAACTTCATTTCATTTGAACTTGGAAAGATTACCACTTAGCTGAAACGTCAGGTACTCATGTAAATATTACATAGCTAAATGTTTAGCAAAACTCTTATTACAAACCTAACCCCAAATACATACAACTGGGGTTTAAAACAAACTAAGGTTCTGAATTACATCTGTGCTCAAGGATCAAGTACATCTTGATTCCTCCTATATAGCAAAAGAGCTAAATTACTATACAAAAAAAAAAAAAAAAAAAAAAAAACTATACATTCTAACAAACAAGAATCACAGAATCCTTATCACCTCTAATACTCTCGCTGCTTCCAGGAAGAACCTGTGCACTAAAATATAATAGGGTGAGCTGCGAAGCCTAATAAGGTTTTAAGCTCCATGGGCCTTTAATAAAAATGCATGTAAATAAGATATTTTATGGATATGCCAGCTTTGATAAAATAGTCTTCATACTATTCATATTGTTCTTAAAATAACTTATGAGCTTTTAGATGAAACTACTTCATTTTCCTTTCAGACAATAACAAAAAGACATAAACGTAATTCAGTAACCTTATCTTTAAAAAGACTATAAAATATTTTATCATAAACTTCTCATCAGATTTATAACACATTCAACATATCTTTCTTATCATCATACTTTTCTTATAATTTCCAAATAGCTTAATAGCTCATTTATATACATATTAGTCAGTCCAATTGTAAGTCTGTCATAACTTTGGGAGGCTTCCAGCACAAAGTGCTAGGCATTCAGCATTCCCCACAATGCTAGGTAATCCCGGGATCATATCATAATACATATCTTCAATCATGTGGGTAGGTTGACATCCTTCACAAGTTGGTCGTAACCAACAAGGGCAGGTACAGTAGAGCCAGTTCCACTGTTAATGGCCAAACAGAATATCCGTGGAAATACCAGTACTATAACCCCTACTGGTTGAGTTCAGATCATAACAATAGAATAACTCAAAACTATATTTTTCTGATAACTTTGCTTTTACATAAATGTTTCACAACAGTAGCATATCCACTTCATTCTTAAATATTATGTTTGTGATATAAATAATAGCATCAATATGCTAAAATTATCATGTATATAAGATTGAACAACTCACGAACATATAGTTTACTTAAATCATGATTATATGTAATATCTCTAATTAAAAAGGTTTTAATGCATAATAGTTTTCTAAACAATTTTTATACTTATTAAACGCACATGTCACATATCCCTTACTTGAAAACAGAAGACGTGAGAGATTTGTACAAGAGGAGCTCAAATGTCCATGTTCTTATTCTCGTTACCTAAATGAAAGACTAAAACTTATTACTAACAACACTTCCTAAATATATAAACTTATATCTCAAACACAACCTAACTCTCAAACTCAAGAAAATCTTAATTCCCATCACATAAAATTTCTCCAAAAACAAGGTACATTCATCAAACAAATTACATACCAAAACATAGAGATACCAAGGCATAAAAATTCATCTAGGATCTAGACATACCAAAAGATAAGCATATTAAATTATAGCTCAAAAATTTACCCTAACTTCAAAATTAAATCCACAAAGTCAAAGTTATCCTTCACTGTTTACTGCTCATTTCAGCAGCAAATGCCTCATTTGTAAAATACAAATGGGTTGTCCATACACATCCAAATGTCACGTAATCTTACAGAGCTACTCCCCCAAATGTCTAGTATATACCATAACAATTTTAGAGTCAAAGAATAAAACCATGATTTATTAAAAATCCTACAAGGCAACATGCTCAAATCTGTCTTAACAGAAATTCATGCAACTTAGAAATTAAACCATTTCTTTTATATTAATCCAAATGCTGTGAAATCACTTCCATTACAACCACTAGCATTTAACCCGCGCAATGCGCAGGGAACATTTTACACATTTAAAATACCATCAAATTGACATAACAATACAATAAAATACAACAATTAATATGTTTATTAAAGGCTTTGTTTTAATAATGCCAATCAATTAAAAAAACAAAAATTACAATTGTGCGATGTAGAGTCAGGTTCAATAACAATGTCAAAAGTCCAAAATTCCCCATAGCAAAAAATAAAGTCTTAAGTACTTATTAACCAAAAAAAATCTAGTGAGCAAAGCCATATTCTAGCTAGGCCTGATGTACTATAAATGCCAGCTCTGTTTCACTTGGATGAATTAAGTCATCATCAGCCACCTGCAAAAACTATAGCACATATGTAGAACCCCCTCAAATGGATTCTTTGGTGTGCTAAATGGGTGATTGTTGTCCAACTGGAGGCAATAGCATAATGAAGACCTATATAAATGTAACCTTTGAAATAATAGAAACTAATACAACCTTTTGAGCTCCATGTAAGGAGAACATATTCAATAATAATATAAGGTAAAATTCCAATGTATAAATACAAAGAAACAATATTTTAATTTCTATTAGTGGAAAGTAAGTGATTGATAAGAGAAAGCATAACTGATATAAAAAAGAACTTTGATGTACTTATAAGTATCATAAGATCTTTTATAGCCTTAGCACTAAGCAACAGAATGATTTACACCTGCTATGGAAATCCAAATTGGGATGTAGATGCCAAAGATTGATGTTCTAGTCTTAAATAAATATAAATAAATAAATAAAGCATCAAACATGGTTAACAATTGAAAATTTTCATATATAAACCACATCTAAATTAAACCTGTGAAAAGTTGAAAACCATAAAAGAACAAAGAACCTAAAACAAAATTGGAAAAAAAAAAAAGAAATTCATATTTTTTCTCTGCCAAGTTACAATTTGCTCAATCTTTTGTAGTTTGAATTCTAAGAATGCATCTTACAATCCTAGCCACCAAATTTCCACTATAAGTTTCAAGTGTGTAATGGTCATAAGCATTATAGTGTCAAGAGATTTTTTTTTTTTAATAATTAAAAGCACATAGTTCTTGTAATTCAAATGGTTTTATTTTTTGATAAGTTGTAATTCAAGTGGTTCTTTAGAACATTATACTAAACCGATGTCCAAAGTTGAAGCACATACATGCTAGAGGAATTGCATCTAAAATCTCATCTTTAAAAAATTTAAACTCATCAAGTAGTTGGGATATTTTCTGTTTTCTTAACTTTTTACATCAGACTATCAGAGAATAGAGGTAAAATTTCTTCTTTTCACCAAGTATAGACATTTCCTTCACTTTACATAGACTATTAATTCCACTTTAATTACTTATCAAAAAGAACTTTGAAAGAAAAACACTTCCATTTTTGCACAAACAACATTAAAAAAAAATTTCTCAGTTGGTACAAACTACTTTCTATTCTTCTCAAATAGCACTCGAATTTACATATCCAAAAATTGGGTTTTTATTAAATACTCCAGAATATGTAAAAAAAAAAAAAAATCAAAACTCAGTAAATAATTAATTATTTTCATTCATATACCAAAGCAACAATACCTGAATAACCTTCTAAAAAATAAGCATTTTTCTGTTCTTCATGAGCAAAATTCTAGCAATGCAAAATAGCTACCAGTTCAACTTCTAGAGGATTTTCAAATTGTCCTTTTTTTTTTTTTTTTTTTTTTTTTGCATAGCAGTCATTGGAAGAAACACTGAATTTCATATAAAGGCACCCACTCCGGCAGCTCCCGACTACTCCTGTGGTGGTTAATTGTGCATTGTACCCCGGTTTTCTGCACTATTTTATTGCTAATGAACTGACAGAATTCATCCAAAAGCAAACTAAACTTCAGTTATTGAAAACAACTGAAATAAAAAATTTATTCAATTTGAAATGAATCTGTTTGACTGCCAAATGTATATTGAACAATATATAAGAAACCCTTGAATAAAAAAAATTACATTAGCTCACATTAAAAAAAAAAAAAGGTTGACTTATGAATCCAAAATCTTCTCAACTACATTACCACCAACAAAATCATTTCACTTGTCCTTACTAAATTTGCTTGCAAATACGTAAATTGACTGCTTACAAATAAAGAAAATATACATTGTTACACCTCTGTGATATAAAAGACACAATAACCAACATCTTGAGTTATTCTTGTTACAGTACAACATTATGGGAAAACAATGCACTTCAAAACACTAAACTAAGTGGCATAATCTTTAAACGTTGTAGGCATCAAGACCTATTATAAAAATATGAAGAATGGAAGTATTTGCCTATTTTAAAAATACTAAACATTGATATATGAAACATCAAATGAGTTCCACTAACCGTTACATATATCATGAATTCCATCCAACACATGATAGACATAATTAATTTAGCCAACTTTGAAAGCAAAACAATATATATATATATATATATATATGAATAAAATTTCTACTTTGATTTTAATTTATTTTTTTAGTTTTGTTTTAGACCTACTATCATATAGTATATCTTCAATTTGTTATGCAATCCAAAAAGAAAAATAAGAATAATATTATTACATCAAAACCAAAATAATCAGATTGGCTAAAGAAACAATATATATATATTTTAATCTTATAGTTGAAGATAATAATTCTTTACTACAAATTGGCACTACAAAAAAACTGGACCTATAGTGGCGTTTGTGAAACGCCACTATAGGTACTAAAAACGCCACTATAAGCCCATTTTGCCTATAGTGGCATTTACAAACGCCACTTTTGTACCGCTATTATAGACCTATAGTGGCGTTTTATAAAAATGCCACTATAGGACCCTTGTCAAACGCCACTATAGCCTTTTTCAAAAATTAAAAAAATTGGTCTATAGTGGCGTTTGAAAACGCCACTATAGGTCTATAGTGATGGTACAATAGTGGCGTTTGTGAAACGCCACTATAGCCAAAAAACCACCAAAAAAATTTTTGATTTAATTTTTGGTAATCAAAAGATTTTTTTTTTTTTTGACGTGAAAGAGTTTTTTTTAATTGAATTAAGATTGTAATTAAATTAATATTATAATTTTAATTAAATTAAAAGATACAAAACAAAACAAAATATAAACACTATTCCTATCCCAACAAATTCAAAATGAAACACAAACCCACCTAAAAAAATTCAAAACCAAACACAACATGCTCACATCCAAAAATTAAAAAAAAAAAAAAAATAGCAACTTCAAATACAAACACGGTAACTATCCCAGCAAATTCAAAATGAAAACACAAACCCACCTAAAAAAATTCAAAATCAAACACAACATGCTCACATCCAAAAAAAAAAAAAAAAAAAAATAGCAACTCCACATACAAACACTACAACTATCCCAGCAAATTCAAAATGAAAACACAAACCCACCTAAAAAAATTCAAAATCAAATACAAAATGCTCACATCCAAAACAATCATAATTTAAAAAAAAAAAAAATGCTTTCCTGCAACTATGCAACCAATGGCTTCAAACACCATCTACAAATTTGAACAAAATCAATAAGCTGCAACACCATCTGCAAATCCAAAACCCACAAACATTAACACCACCACAAATAAAACAAAAGAAATAAAATTAAAATGGAGAGGAAGAGAAAAGTATCAATTCAGGTGTGAAGTGAAAGAAGAGTGATAGAAAAAGAAAACAAGAAAGATGGAGGAGCTGAGATAAGGGAGAAAAAGAAGGAAAAAAAAAAAAACAAAAGAGAAAGGAAGTCTGAGAGTTGGTGTGGAGAGATAAGGGAGAAAAAGAAAGATGGGAAAAAAAGAGAAATGAAGGAAGTCTGGAGATAAGGGAGAGTGGGGGTAGGTGGGGGTAGGTGGGGTTTAATGTTTATATATATATATATATATATATATATAAATGATATTGTAGGGTTCAAATTTGTTGGGCCGGGTACCGACTTTCTGTATCGTGAGCCCAACAAATTCCCAACAATAAATTTGTAGAGAATGGGTTAAACAACTGGGCTGGTTATGGATTTAGCAACGGTTCATACAAACAGGTGGGTTAAAAGGCATTCAGACTAGTGTTTAACAAAAATCTCTTTGGTCCGAAGAGACTTAACATTTAGAAACTTAGTGAATACAATTTTTTCTCCCCCTTCTTCCGTGAGGCCTATTTCCTTTATATATACACTTTCTATTTCATCTTCACCGCACACTTGTTCCTCATCTAAGCATCCACTTGAGTATATGTCCCATCAGTCGTTTGCTTTAGTAGGTCTTGAGTGGTGGTAGCTGATACTCAACTGTTCAGGTGTCTTCTCCACATAAATGCGGCCAGGAAAACTGCTGCAGTGCATTAAATGCGGTGGTGGCAGCTTTTCCCCTTGAGATATTTTACGTCCTCCACGTCCCCAGTCACGCCCAAGATTTCTTCTCCTCCGCGAAACCAGTTGGGAAAGTCGTTTTCGCTCCTAGCACACTTGATTGGTTTAGCACCATGATGATCCGATGATGGGGCCTCTTCGGACATTGAGAAACGTCTTCGGACGTATCCCAGTATCCTTCTCCAAGTGTATACCCTCCAAATGGGCATGGCCTTGACCTCTTGCTTCTCTTCGGATGGGCAACGGTATATAAGTTGGGCCCTGGGCCTAATTCGTAGCGTTGGGCTCGCTCCCCACAATAGCCCCTCAAAATTCTAATTTTTCCCACACATCCGAAGGAAAAAATAGGATTTTGATCCGTTGCAAAAACAGAAGTTTTAAAAATGTTTGGACCGCTAAATTCGCACGTGTGCGCGCATTAATTTGGGCGCCTCATTATCGCCGTTGTCGTTGCGTCGTTTCCCAAGCGGTATTAATTGCTCCAGGCGGCGTCTTGTCAATGAGATCCAACGGTGAGTTAGTGATCAACGGTCGTGATTTTCCTCGAGCTTTGGGCGGGATAAATCCCACCGGTTTGCTGGCCCCTATATAAATGCCCAAAAGGGGTTATTTACTCCTCATTTTGCGAATTTCAGACTCTTAGCGAACTCAGACGCCTGCGCTTACAACGCTTTTTCTGTTATCAGCCCTAATTCACCACAGAACACACCGCGATCTCTCTGCGAGCCTCAAGGTCGTTCTTCCATCCAATTCCGCGTAAGTCCCTCGATCGAGGTTTTCAAACTCTTTTTGGATTGCCTCTTCGGCCTCTGTGAGCTTTTCCAAGTTACTGTGTCGTACTTCCTCCTCTAACCTTGATAAAAAATGGGTAGATTTGAATACTTAGTGGATAGTCCCTCCCAGATAGAGAAGTTTTGGGCGACGTATCGCATTCCTCAGGACGTGGGCCTGAGATATTGCTCTATAGAGGGGTTACTGACGGAACGAAAGGTGGGTGAGCTTATAATCCCCATCATCGCTTTCCTGGAGGAAGGAATGACCATCCCCATGGGACCAGTCACCAGAAGTTATCTTACCGGCCATAGGCTTAGCCCCGAGCAGTGCGCACCTAACACATTTAGGATCTTAGGAGCGATTGACGACCTAAACCGTCATTTAGGATTGGGACTTACCTGGCACGACGTGGTACACATGTACGAATGCCGTACCAAAGAAGGAGCGGGATACTATCTAAGGTCCCGATCCGATGTCGTCAGGCTCATTTCCTGTCTCCCCAAGTCCAATAAAGGGATGAAAGACGATTATGTGGTCGTCTCGGGCGCTTGGCATGACGGAATTCATTGCCCAACCCAGCCAGGAGAGCCAGGTGGGATATGCCCCGTTAAGATTTTCTAACGTTAGGTTTAGGGTTGTCTTTTTAGCTATTCGGTCCACTTCTATCAAGTTTCAAGCTTTTCTGACGGTTTCATTGCAATGTTTTCAGATAGGAATAACGTTGCTCCTCGGCTCAGCCTTACGAACACAGCGGCGCTTAACTACCTTCTTCGGTCGGAGATCTTCGCAAGCGAAGACGGACAGCTCAGGGCCGCTCACCTCGTCATCGGCTACACTCCGCTCTCAAAAGATTTTCAGCCGGTCGGCAACGCCATAACGCTCGGAGACCGCCGCATCCACCGAATTGACGTTGGTCGGAAGCATTTTCTAGCTCCCTTCGACCTCGCCCCGGTGCAACACCCCAATCCTCAGGGTATACCACTGCTCGTTGAACCTGTTCAACAGGTCCCTCTTCGGCCGGAAGCAGAGGGAGAGAGAGTAGCCTCATCGACCCCTTCGCTTGACGAGCAAATCGACCGGTTCAAGTTTGAAGAGGAAGACTCAGAGGGAGTTCAAATTTTGTCTGCCGACGAGGCATTTGATAGGCACTCAGTTGCTCCGCTCTTAAATTTAGCTGTGCCAGACGACTCTGAAGGAGAAGATATGCAGAGTCTAGATCAGTTGATGAAGAACAGGAGGCCGAAGGTCGCGACCAAGGGTACTGGTACATCCCAGCCCATGAACAATCTTCCACCACCCCCTCCTCTTCCTCCAGCCCCAAGAGATCCCGGCCTAAAAGCGCTGCCTGATCTGAAGAAGAAAAGGGTGGTGACAGATGTGACAGATGTTGAAGAGGGGGAAGTGGCCCCTCCGAAGGGCCCCAAGCAGCAGAAGAAGACCCATGATATGAGAAGTAAACGGGCTTCTTCTACCGAGAGTAGAGAAGAGAACTTGGCCGCAGGCGTGCGGCGAGGGACTCAGGCGTGGTCTCCTAAGCTGACACTGGATGGCGCAGCCATCCCTTATGACGCCTCTCTCCGAAACTACGCTGGAGGGAAGGCTGGGTACATAACAGAAGCGCTGAAGAAGCCTCTCCTCCTTCCGAAGGACATGGAGTCCTATCGGCGCTTCAGCGAACATGAGCTCTTTCTGTCCCTCAAAAGGGATTTAGGCATGGTGAGATAAGTGGTGTTCTTTTGTAGCCCTTTTGTAGCCCTTATGTGCGTTCGCAACTTTACGTAAAATTCTTTGGTGGCCATGCAGATTGCCCAACAAATTTACGTGGCCGAAGAGTCGAATAACAAGAAAGACGTTAAAGTGCAAGCTGAGGTTCGATCCAGGGAGGAGGTCGAGAAAGAATTGGGCAAGGCAAGAGACGAGTGCACTCGCATCTCCGAGCAACTGAAGGAGGAGGCGAAGGCGAGAAAGAATGTGGAGGCAGGCCTGAAGACTGCTGAATAGCAAGCCGAAGACCAACGCCAGAAGCTGTATACCACCGAAATTAATCTGGAAACAGAGAGGGCGTTGGTGAAAGAGCTTCAGGCTGAGCTAGACAAAGCCAGAGACGCTGCTAAATTGGCCAAGGAGGACGCTCAGTTGGCCAAGGAAGCAGTTGAGGCCGAGAAACAGGCTGCCTACCTGCTGGGGGTGCAAGAGACCCAAACGAGGCTGACCGATGAGTTTGCCAAGGTCTGCAGGGATTACTGCGACATCACATAGGGCAAAGGCCTTGATGCAGCTGGAGTCCCTGCAGAGTCTGCCTTAAGGCAGCCTGGGAGCGTCTACTATCATCCTGACATATGCGACCCACCAGAAACCTTAGAAGCTTCCTCGGCTGGTCAGAACCTTCCAGTCCCCAATGAGACAAGCCAGGAACCTCTTCAGACCGGAGATGCGGCTGACCCGCCGAAGACTGACCCAATGCCTCAGAATGAAGCTTAGGATATTCGGATGGTGTAATATTTAGGACCCTTTACCATCTATTTTGTAATGAGATTGCTCCTTTATGAATAATATAGTTTATTTTTTGTTCCTTGTTGCCTTTATGGAATATGTTAGATTGAGTCGTTATGGCTAACAATGATAGTTTAATAGCTAAGAATCAACCAAAACCACGGTAATCTTTTAAAACATGGCTAAGCAAGGCTTTATGATAATAACAGTTGATGGAATTCTAGCTTAAGTTTGCATATTCCGTCAAACATCAGATTAGACTAGTAACGTGAACGTATCGACTAACCCAAATCAACTGGTCCGAGGACTACAGGCATGATGGAGTTTAAGTTTAAACACTTAAGAAATCGTAAAGGAGTGTTAATTAACCCAAATTATCTGGTCCGAGGACTACAAGCATGATGGGGTTTAAGTTTAAACACTTGAGAAATCGTAAAGGAGTGTTAACTAACCCAAATCATCTGGTCCGAGGACTACAGGCATGATTGGATTTAAGTTTAAACACTTAGAGAAATCGTAAAGGAGTGTTAATTAACCCAAATCATCTGGTCCGAGGACTACAGGCATGATGAGATTTAAGTTTAAACACTTAGAGAAATCGTAAAGGAGTGTTAACTAACTCAAATCATCTGGTCCGAGGACTACAGGCATGATTGGATTTAAGTTTAAACACTTAGAGAAATCGTAAAGGAGTGTTAACTAACCCAAATCATTTGGTCCGAGGACTACAGGCATGATTGGATTTAAGTTTAAACACTTAGGGAAATCGTAAAGGAGTGTTAACTAACCCAAATCATCTGGTTCGAGGACTACAGGCATGATTGGATTTAAGTTTAAACACTTAGAGAAATCGTAAAGGAGTGTTAACTAACCCAAATCATCTGGTCCGAGGACTACAGGCATGATTGGATTTAAGTTTAAACACTTGAGAAATCGTAAAGGAGTGTTAACTAACCCAAATCATCTGGTCCGAGGACTACAGACATGATTGGATTTAAGTTTAAACACTTGAGAAACGCTAAGGAGTGTTAACTAACCCAAATCATCTGGTCCGAGGACTACAGGCATGATTGGATTTAAGTTTAAACACTTAGAGAAATCGTAAAGGAGTGTTAACTAACCCAAATCATCTGGTCCGAGGACTACAGGCATGATTGGATTTAAGTTTAAACACTTAGAGAAATTGTAAGGGAGTGTTAACTAACCCAAATCATCTGGTCCGAGGACTACAGGCATGATTGGATTTAAGTTTAAACACTTAGAGAAATCGTGAAGGAGTGTTAACTAACCCAAATCATCTGGTCCGAGGACTACAGGCATGATTGGATTTAAGTTTAAACACTTGGAGAAACTAGCATAACAGAATGGCATCATGACTGAAAAAAGAATTCTTTTAATAGTAGTACCTTTTGAGGTTATTTACATTCCATGGCCGGGGCACTACATGATTATCCAGGTCTTCTAGGAAGTATGCTCCAACGCCAGCCCTCGAAGTGATACGATACGGACCTTCCCAGTTCGGCCCCAGTTTTCCCCATGCTGGATTCTTTGCATTACCTACCACCTTCCTTAGGACCAGATCACCAGGCTCAAGGGGTCTCAACCTCACATTGGCGTCATAGCCCTGCTTGAGTTTCTGCTGGTAATGCGCCAATCGGACCATTGCGTTTTCCCTTCGTTCGTCAATCAGATCCAAACTCTTTTCCAGCTGCCCATCGTTGTTGGTTGGGTCAAAAGAGCTGGTCCTGTAGGTCGAGAATCCAGTCTCGAGAGGTATAACAGCTTCAGCCCCATAGGTCATTGAGAAGGGGGTCTCCCCAGTGGACCTGCGAGGCGTAATTCTATATGCCCACAATACGTGGGGTAGTTCTTCTACCCATCTACCCTTCGCATCATCCAGCCTCTTCTTTAGCCCGTTAACTAGGACTTTATTAACAGCTTCGGCCTGCCCATTTCCCTGGGGATAGGCGGGGGTGGAGTATCTATTTGTGATTCCCAGCTCACTACAATAACTTCTAAAAGCCTTGCTATCAAACTGAAGCCCGTTGTTCGAGATGAGGGTATGTGGGACTCCAAATCTGGTGACGATGCTTTTCCAGATGAACTTCTTTATGTCTACGTCCCTGATATTTGCCAGAGGTTCAGCTTCTACCCACTTGGTGAAGTAGTATGTTCTGACCAGCAAGTACTTCCTGTTTCCTGCTGCCTTAGGGAATGGGCCTACGATGTCCAATCCCCATTGAGTAAAAGGCCACGGGCTGGACAGTGGATTAAGGGCACCACCCGGTTGGTGTATGTTCGGCGCAAACCGCTGGCACTGATCGCACTTTTTAACGTATTCATGGGCCTCCCTTTGCATACTCGGCCACCAATAACCCTGAGTAATGGCTCGATGAGCTAAAGATCTCCCTCCAGTGTGGCGCCCACAGATCCCTTCATGCAATTTTTCTAAGAGTGACTCAGCCGCTTCGGGGGGCATGCACAACAAATATGGGCCTGAATAGGATCGTTTGTACAGTTTCTGTTCCTCGGACAGCCAAAACCTTGTAGCTTTTCTCCGTATTTTGTCCGCTTCCCCTCTTTCTTCGGGCAACACATCATCCTTCAAGAACTTGATGATGGGATCCATCCAGCAAGGGTCGGTTCTGACGCAATGAACTTGGAATGACTTTTTTCTTACTTCCGTAGGCTCCTGCATGTCCTCAATGAGGATAATCCTCGGTAATGCCTGCGCCGAAGAGGTGGCGAGGGTGGCCAAAGAGTCGGCATGTGTGTTGCCACTTCTGGGGATGTGCTGCAAGTTAAAATATTCAAACTCTGATTGCAGGGACTTAACCAGGTTCAAGTACCCTTGCATCCTCTCGTCCTTCGCCTCAAATTCCCCCTGCACGTGGCCGACGATTAATCTCGAGTCCGAGAATACCTCAACTGACTTTCCTCCCATCATTCATACCATCTTCATCCCCATCAACAGGGCCTCATATTCTGCCTCATTATTCGTTGCTGAGAAACCCAGCCTTAAAGCCTTTTCGATGATAATTCTTTCTGGGGATATCAGCACTAGCCCCACTCCAGAGCCCCTCTGATTTGATGCGCCATCAACGTACACCTCCCAGGGCAAGGGGCTCCGTGAGGAAACCATATCAACGGCCCTTCTCTCAGCGCCTAGCATTGCTGTTACCTCCTCTAAAGGGGGCTCTGTGAATTCAGCGACCAAGTCCGCAAGGACCTGGCCCTTCACTGACGTGCGGGGCATGTACTTGATATCAAAAGCCCCGAGCATTGTTCCCCATTTGGCAATTCTTCCTGTGTAATCGGCGCTTCGGAGTATGGCCCTAAGCGGGAGCTGGGTGAGGACTATAACGGTGTGGGCTTGAAAATAATGGGGCAGCTTCTTCGTACCCAGCACAACTGTCAAAATGGCTTTCTCCAGTGGCAAATAACGAACTTCAGCTTCGTGCAGCGACTTGCTTACGTAATAAACTGGTTTTTGCACACCACAGTCTGTTCGGATCAGTACCAAGCTTACAGCATTAGGAGTCACAGCGATGTAAGCAAACAAAACTTCGTCTGGTTCCGGACTGGACATGATGGGAGGTCTAGCCAGGTAGTCCTTAAGTTGCTGAAAAGCGACCGCACATTCCTCCATCCATTTGAAATCCTTCCACTTATTAATCAATGAGAAGAAAGGCCTACACCTGTCTGCCAATCGGGAAATGAATCTATTAAGGGCAGCGGTCATCCCCGTCAGCTTTTGAATTTCCTTGGGGTTCCGAGGAGCTCGCAAGTCGTTGATGGCCTTTATCTGGTCGGGGTTAACTTCGATTCCCCTGTGAGTGACCATATACCCCAGGAATTTGCCTGATCCTACACCAAACGAACATTTGGATGCATTCAAGCGCAACCGGTGTCCCCTCAGGATTTCGAAAACACCCCTAAGATCCCCAATGTGCTCGGCTATGACTTTTCTTTTCACCACCATGTCGTCAATATAAACCTCCATGCTTTTGCCCAATTACGGCTCAAACATTCTGGTCATCATTCTCTGATAGGTAGCCCCGGCATTTTTCAAGCCGAATGGCATTACCTTGTAGTGGTAATTCCCTACAGGAGTTACGAAAGCCGTTTTGCTCTGATCGGCGAGAGCCAGCGGTATTTGATGATAACCTTGAAACGCGTCTAAGAAGCTCATCCGAGGGTGTCCAACAGTAACGTCAACCAGTTGATCTATCTTTGGCATGGGAAACGGATCTTTCGGACAAGCTCTATTGAGATCAGTGAAGTCCACGCACACCCGCCATTTCTCACTTTTCTTTTTTACCACCACTGTGTTAGCTAGCCATTCGGGGTAAAAAATTTCCTTAATGGCCCCTGCCTGCTTGAGTCTCGTCACTTCCTCCCTGACTGCATCTGCGTGTTCCTTCGATGGACGCTGGAGGGGTTGCTTTTTGGGGACTATGGTGGGATCTACGTTTAGATGGTGGCAAATGAAATCTGAGCTTACCCTCGGGGCTTCCGCAGGGTCCCATGCAAATACATCAACGTTTGCCCTGAGGAATTCTATCAACTCTCCCTTCTCTTGAGGAGGCAGCATGGATCTAACTTGAAAAAACTTCTCTGGATCGTTATCAACAACTATCCTTGCCAAGCTTTTGCACTCTACTTCTCCGGCCGAGGCTTCGGCGTCCAGCGCCGAAGGTTTTAATTGCTATAAACCTTCCTCGTTACAGTTTGAGGGCTCAGCATGCGGCTCGTGCTGGATGGCTGCCACTAGACATTGCCTGGACATAGCCTGGTCCCCTCGGATATCCTCGACTATCCCTTCGGACGGATACTTAATCTTCTGGTGCAGTGTGGAGGATACAGCCCCAAGGGTATAAAGCCAAGGTCTGCCTACTATAGCGGTGTAGGGTGAGTAGGCATCCACCACTATGAAATCTACCTCCACAGTCTCAGGACCGGTTTGCACAGGCAGTCTAATCTGGCCCTTCGGAATGATCACTTTGCCATCGAAACTGACTAAAGGGGAACTGTACGGAGTTAAGTCTTCGGGGGACAAGTTCAGCCCCTTATATAGGTCTGGGTACATTATCTCTGCAGCGCTGCCCTGATCTACCATCACCCTCCTCACGTCGTATCCGCCTATTCTCAGAGTGACTACCAGGGCATCATCATGCGGCTGTATAGTTCCAATTTTGTCCTCGTCCGAAAAGCCCAAAACTGGGACGTCAGTCCTAGGCCTCTTCGGCTCTCTGTTAACCTTCTCCGAGGGCACCCGAGCAACTGACAATACCCTGGATGGGCAGGACCCCGTCCTTCCTGGTGCAGCAAAGATAACATTGATTATTCCCAAGGGAGGTTTTACAGAGTCACCTCTCCTGGGCCCCATGCTTGCCTGATTTCCCTAACCGTAAGAGTGGTGTAGGAGGTGCTTTAACCTGCTTTCGCTGACCAGCTGATCCAGATGGTCCCACAGGCTCTTGCAATCCTCCGTAGTATGCCCATGATCAAGGTGATATTGACAGTAAAGGTTGTGGTTGCGCCTTTCAGGGTTGCCGACCATCTTGTTCGGCCTTTTGAAGAACAGTTCATTTTTTATTTTATCTAGGACTTGGTGCACTGGCTCACGGAAAATGGCATTGACTGTCTGAAAGCTGGTTGTGTCTTGTCCGACCCAATCCTTCCTCGTCCTGTTGTGGCTCTGCCGGTCCGACCTGAAATCCCTCCTCTCCTGAGGGATAACCTTATCATTTCCCTTGCTCTGCTGTTGATCTTCTTCAACCCTTTTGTACTTGTCAATCCTATCCATCAGCTGACGTATACTGGTGGCGGGTTTGCGTGTTAGGGACGTTCTCAAGGGGTGTTCAGTGGGGAGGCCCAGTTTAAAAGAGCTGATGGCCACCGATTCGCAATCTTCCTCCACCTCATTGTACGTTTCCCAAAACCCATCTGAATATGATTTCAAAGTCTTACCCCCTTTCATGGTGACGGACAACAGAGAGGCCATGGATTGAGGAACCCTTCGGCAGGTGACGAAACGGGACCCGAAAGCCTGAGTTAGCTCTTGGAAAGAGCTAATAGTGTTTGTTTTCAGACTATCAAACCATCTCATGGCTATTGGTCCCAAACTGGATGGGAAAACTTTGCACATTAGGGCCTCGTCCCTGGAGTGAACTGCCATCCGCTGGTTAAAATGACTCACATGTTCCACCGGGTCGGTTCGGCCATTGTAGATGGTGAATGTAGGCTGGTGGAAATGCCGAGGAAATTTGGCACCCTCAATGTTACGTGTAAAGGGAGATTTGGAGATCTGATCCAGAGCTTTGCTCATAGCATCATTCCCTGCGCCCCTTGGGAAGGGGCTCTGAGGGTTCCGCTCACGATGGTACACTTCCTCATAGGGGAAGGGTTCACTGGCTGGTGTTCGAGATTTCTGCCTATAGTCGTCGTCCCGCTCGTCCTCGGAATCTTCATCAGAGTATGAGGAGACGCACTTCCTCTTTGCATGGCGCAGCTCTTTTCTTAGCCTTTAAATCTCCAACTGCATGCCTCGGTTTTTCTCTGCATGGGACATATGGCTCTCTCCATGCGAATGGTTTTGACTGTCACGTACGGTGTGTACGCTGCCTTCACGATCCTGTCTCCGTTCCAAATGAACAAAAGGATCAGTGTGCTGAGATGATCTGGACTCCATGGGATGTTTCTTCAGTTCAGCCGTTACTGAGGTGTTGCTCCCACCTTTGCTCAAGCTGTTCCCCACAGACGGCGCCAATTGTAGGGTTCAAATTTGTTGGGCCGGGTACCGACTTTCTGTATCGTGAGCCCAACAAATTCCCAACAATAAATTTGTAGAGAATGGGTTAAACAACTGGGCTGGTTATGGATTTAGCAACGGTTCATACAAACAGGTGGGTTAAAAGGCATTCAGACTAGTGTTTAACAAAAATCTCTTTGGTCCGAAGAGACTTAACATTTAGAAACTTAGTGAATACAATTTTTTCTCCCCCTTCTTCCGTGAGGCCTATTTCCTTTATATATACACTTTCTATTTCATCTTCACCGCACACTTGTTCCTCATCTAAGCGTCCACTTGAGTATATGTCCCATCAGTCGTTTGCTTTAGTAGGTCTTGAGTGGTGGTAGCTGATACTCAACTGTTCAGGTGTCTTCTCCACATAAATGCGGCCAGGAAAACTGCTGCAGTGCATTAAATGCGGTGGTGGCAGCTTTTCCCCTTGAGATATTTTACGTCCTCCACGTCCCCAGTCACGCCCAAGATTTGTTCTCCTCCGCGAAACCAGTTGGGAAAGTCGCTTTCGCTCCTAGCACACTTGATTGGTTTAGTACCATGATGATCCAACGATGGGGCCTCTTCGGACATTGAGAAACGTCTTCGGACGTATCCCAGTATCCTTCCCCAACTGTATACCCTCCAAATGGGCACGGCCTTGACCTCTTGCTTCTCTTCGGATGGGCAACGGTATATAAGTTGGGCCCTGGGCCTAATTCGTAGCGTTGGGCTCGCTCCCCACAGATATATTTATAATATTTTTACAAAAAATTTTAGTTATAGGTTGTTACTAGTTGTTATTGTTAGGGCAAAAAATTAATTTTAGTGTTAGGTTCAAATTTGAACCAATAACAACTGACCACCTATGATTTGTTGTAAAAATATTGTAGACGTAGCATCTCTCATACATAAAAAAAAAAAAAAAAATATATATATATATAT
>CM043315.1:85000-205000 GCA_023736055.1 Quercus glauca
ACTCAAGAACAAGTGGAAACTTTTTATTACCTTGAAAATCCTTCCTCATTAGCTGTACACTGCCACCAACAATAGCCAAGTTGCTCTCTAAGAAGCTTTCATGTACACAACCCAACCATCAAATCACAATGAAAGTTGTCAACCACCTACCAATCAAAAAATCTCATATTAGACTTCTGAAAATATCAGAGACTTTCTCTGCAGTCAAACACAACAATAAAAGAGAGGAAAAAAAAAAAAAAAAAGGAAAGAAAACATGCTGAAATAAAGAAATGGAACCTTATTGGAAGCAAATTAAAATTTGAAAAACGAACAAACAATTTAACTGATTCTTATGTGCAGATTTTAGTCTTATAATCCAAATTGACTTTTGAAATAAACAATACTTGAAGTAAAAGCAATTTGAAAATAAAAGAATTAGTAAAACTAAATAAAAGGTGAAACGATTCACAATTATGTTTTGCAATTTTGTCGGAAAGGGAGGACAAGAGTGACCTTGAAGGAGTCGGTGTTTTTGGCTAATAGCATCACTGGGGAAGAGAATAAAAAAGGCCAACAAACATCACTTAAGAATTTTATCAAACAGCTTGTGTACATGTAAAAGAAACAACACTTAATGAATCATTGTAAAATTCAAATGTAACAAAAAAACTTCCTAAACACGTATGTATTAGTACTTCCAAATTTGCAATTTGAGCCCATATCTAACCAAAGTTGCCTAGACAATATTCAAGTGCATATTAATTAACTTTAGATTAAATTCCCATTCTAAACATATTGGGCATAAATCAGTAACTTCAATCTGAGAAGAACAAATTCCAAATCAAATGAAAATTGAAAATCTAATAGATGATGGGAATAAAGTTGAGAATAATAATGAGTTAGGAGAGCAATAAAATTGATTATTTGAGCAAACAAAGCCTTGAAAGAAATGAGAGGTACACATCAGAATCTGTGTTGGACTTGGGAGAACAACTTGCTGCAAGGTTTCGTGAGAAGAGACCTCTGTTTCCTGAAAAGTGAAAGCCAAAAAAGAAAGAAAAATATGAAATAAAGAAAACACAACACAAATTGGAAGTAGAAAGTAAAATGAAAATTAAAAACAACTTGCAATTTTGGTTTTCAGATGGTTCTAGGTTTTTATGCTTTGAAGTTATGTCCCTAAAACCAAACACAACAATTAATAACAGAAAACTGAGATTCTAAATTAAGAACCGGGAAAATAAAGGGGAAAATTTGTAAAAACTTACCTTTAATTTTGGTACTCATTCTAATGCATTTTATACCTCAATCACTGTGATCAGTGAATGCTATAGCCTTTATCGGCAACTGCAAGAAAACGAACAAAGAGAACATAGGACACCAAAATATATCGAAGAGGTAATGAAATATATATCAATTATAAAAAAATTAAATAAAAAAAAACATAAATGAAATGCCATGCATGTAGGCAGATACCCAAAACTAATGCAACCCAAATAGGCAAAACAAAACCTATTCTAATCCAAATTCCATAGTAAATTATTAAAAAATCTAAATCTAAACCAATCCAACCAAGAAATTCAAACCTATATTATATTCAATTCCTAGATTTGTAAACGAAAAGGAAAAGGAAAAAAAAAACATTAACCTTACCGGTTATGGGTACACGGCCTATCTCTTTGATGGTGGCAGATTTTTCTCTACCCAGTCCCCACTCCGTGCCTTCTCTGTTTACCGTTCTGCCAAGGTTTTGGGTTTGCAAAATTGTTTTACGAAAGTTTTTGATTTTGTCGCCTCTTCTATTTTTGTGCTTCTTTCTGTGCTTCTTTCTCCGTATACTCATCGCCTTTCTCTGTTTCATCACTTCTCTCTATTTCTGACCCAAAATACCAATCTACATCATAATTAACACCCAATTGATTCTCCAAATAAAAACCAAAAACCCTAAATTTTTAAATTTAACACATAACTTTTACTAGTAGCGATTTCAATAGTCTGGTAGTGAGTGGAGGCTTACGGTGACGGCAGAAGATCTGACAAAATGAAAAAAATCAAAGTAGATCTAAGCGATCTAGAATCTGATCGATTCGAAATTGGTACCAGGTTGAACTTGAGGGCGTGCAGATGAGAATGTCGAACTGAAAAGCGAAGAGAAAAACTTAATCAAAATACCAAAATCGAAAACAATCCTAACAAAATATCAAAACCTAATCATAATTAATAAAAAAACTTAAATCGAAGATTAAAACTCACCGGTGAAAGAAATTAATGGACAATTAGATGAAGAAATCTGACAGGAAAGTCAATGGGCTTCTGTTTTTTCTTTTTCATTGGCAGGGAAAATCTTTTCTCTTGGCCGTTTGTGTTAACAAATAGAAAAAATGGATGATTGTGTGTTTTGGGTTTCAGTTGTTAGAGTGTGCAGTTTTTGATCTCGTGATCTCTCTCTCCTTCTCCGTTCTCTGCCTCTCTATTTCTGTCTCTTTTTTCTCTCGGTCTCTCTCTCCTTTTTTTCTCCGTGTACCGATCTTTCTTTTTTCTGTCTTAAGCAGTTAATTTCCTTTTATACCTAGAGGGCTCTAAACAGTATTTTAATGCACTGATTCACTGTTAACCGGTGTTGTAGCATTTTCAAACAATATGATGTATCACTCTTTAAATTGTAAACGTCGCAGCACCTCTTTAAAAGGCTTCTACTATTATATATAGTGTATGATATGTATCTCAGAACTCATAAAAACTACTCCTTGCATCCTAATTCATAGCAAATGATTTAATACATATTTTTCTATTTGTAAACCCCAAATCTATCACAGTGACAGCTTTAACAGATTTTCTTACAAAATCATCAACTAATACCAATTGGCCTTCATTTCATTTGGGTATTTTCATACCTATACTATACATATTAAAATACGTTAATAAGCATCCAAATGACCATAATATCATCAATATTTCAAATTACAAAAACAGAATCACAAGTTCAGCTTCTAAAATCAGAATAGAGAATAAAGAAGGGAAACAACAAAACAATTATACTACCAAATACCCAAAATAAGATATAGTTTTATCTACTTACCCACAACCTTTGAAGCTGAAACTTTATTGTTAACCTTTTAATTTCTTCTTTAGAGAGGGATATATTGTTTCATTGAGAGAGGAAGGGTTGCCGTGTAAGAGTAAAGAGAGAAGAAACAAGAACAAAGAAAAAGGAATAAAGAAAGAAGAAAATGAGCTGAACTTTTTGGTGCAGCCAAGAGAAGATAATGGAGAAATTTTGTGGGGCACGTGTATGCTGGTCAACCTTTAACTTTTAAAAATTTACTTCCCCCCCCCCCCCCCTTATAAGCTTATATTCTAGAATGGCCCAAACAACAATATAACTTTACATATAAACCTTACCTTTATAAATTCTTTCCATAACATTAAAAGAGCATATATGTTTTATAATATCACAATATCAAAGCTTTAGGCACTTAAATTAATTAAGATAATAACAAGCATATAAACCCATAAATTTAATTATGCAATTAGGTTGGGGTGTTACAGTTTGCCACGTATCCAGCTCTGCCTTGCTGAAATTCTCTAATGGAAGAGTTTGAAGAGAGCGGGGCCCTATCCAACACTAGAAGGGGGCTCCAAGCTGGGACCTTGGAACGACGGTCTGTTGCAATGCTGAAACTAGTTCCTTCGGTGGAACTTTCCTTCTGCTGGCCCTTAGCAACCTTTGGCCCCTTTGGTGGCTCTTGCTCCACCAAGGGCTGAATTTTGCCCTCCTCGGAACCTTTCTTCTTGGTCCTCTTATCTCTCTTTCTTTCTTTTCCGTAAGTTTAGAAGGAGAGGTCCGAGATAGAAGGGGGGTAGGAGGTCTCGGATCTATAATCACCGCAGGTGAAGCTCCCTCTGCGTGAGTTTCCAGCAGTGCTAGAAGGTTGGAATGCTGTAACTTGAGGTCTAGAACTAGCCTTGGAATGCTCTGTGTAGTCAGGCTTATTGAAATCTTCGAAGTCTTCTTCGAGATCAATGTAGGTGGGCACCTGTACCTATTCCGCTGGCTCTTCATCGGAAAGTATGACCTCTTCCTCGACCTATATATGGTCGACAACTTGTTGAGTGGTTAATTCAACATCATGAGTTCCTTTGGGAGGAGGACCAGTGAGGAATTCGGGGACAACTATGTCGATGCTTGTTAAATGGGGGTCTTTGGCTTTGATCACGTGTTTAGGAAACCGAAAGTGATTCGTGATCAGAGTATAATTAAGGATGACATAGGTGGCACGAAGCTGACTGTCTTTATGGAGGAAGATCTCAAACCTCTGGATTCTGTTAAGGTCCTCATGGTTCACCAAGTTAAGGTTGGGAGTAGTGAAATCTTTATTTGCAGCAGATTAGAGAAAGGAAGAGTTGGAGATTAGACACCTTTACAAAAAAAGAAAGAAATAGAATATATGTTCCTATAGATAAACAAATAAACGTAAAGTAAATGGGAAGTGAAGAAAATGATTTTCTATAGACTAAGGGTAAAGTAGCTTGTCAAGCCTATGATCATCCCACCTGGCTCCCCGTCCCATGTAGGACAATGTAACCCATCATGCCATTCACCCTAGACGATCAAATATTCCTCGTCCATGCCTTTGTTGGTTTCAGGAAGGCAAGAGATCTCCCATGTATGACAATGCAACCCATCATGCCATTCACCCTAGAAGATTAAATATTCCTCGTCTATGCCTTTGTTGGTTTCAGGAAGGCAAGAGATCAACCTAACTGAAGGTACCCTAGTCCTAAAATTATATCCCGTATCTTTGCTATTCTGACAATTGTACACCCAGTTGATATCATGATGGGTCAAGTTAACACCCATCTTAAAATTTAACATATCTACACTACCTAGGGAGTGTTTGGATATCGCTTATTTTACTAAAACTAAAAACTTATTGCTGAAAGTATTGTAGATAAACGTAAAAGTTAGTTGAAATAGTACAGTGGAGCCTATGAATAATACCAAAAAGTGTAGTGGGGTCCATGAATAGTAGCAAAAATAAGTTGAATAGTAAAATATTTTTAATTTTTAATCAGTTCCCAAATGCACACCTAGTATCCTAAAAACGTTCGGAGAGCACTGGGTTAGGCAAAATCTATAAAAAATAAGAAAATCTCTCGTTACCGTGCCTATGGGAATTTGCATCCCACCTTCTATGAAGGCAATCATGGGGATGATCACGGCCTGGGAGGTCTCTTAGTATGCCATTCCCCTAAGTGACAGTGCTCTATTTCTACACTAGCAGGAATGTTGTATTTAGTTTTAAATGTTTCCCTCGCCTCAGACGTATCAACTAAACTAGTAAATCTACCCTTATGACTAAAAAAAAAGACCGGTGAATTTCCCACCCAGAAACCCATAAAAACCTCAGCCATTGGATCTTCATCGTGTTGTAGAATGTGGGGGACACGAAGCTGCCTACTGCATTAACTGTAGCATTACGGATGCCAAAGCATTAGGAATGCTGAAGCGACAAGACATTCCTAGGTGGGAACACATCAAAAATGTGCCAGAGCTCCCATATCTTATCAAAATTCCATTCTCCAGAGTTGCAGCATGAGTGAAATTTTGTGGTGCTATTGTGAGAGGGGTAAGATCCGAGTATGGAATAGAGCCCATTGGCCAAGTCCGAGAAAGGGGAAAGCCCACCCATGCATTAGTCTTTACCCAACACGTGGATGAGAATCTGAGGAGGAACCACGAAGAAGTTGACCTTCTAAGGAGCCTAAAGAGCGAGCGTTCGTCGGGAATTGCTAGGCATGCCACTTGCACCAGATGATAGAAGGTCGAAAAAGATAGTAGAGACGTGCGAGCAAAGAAGAAAGGAAGTATCTAGACAATGTAACCATCACCTCTGCATTTAATGCACTACACCAACTCAACTGGCCACATTAATGGAGAAATGAACTTTGAACAGTGCCTTACCAACTTGTAGCACAGTCAGCCACTTCCAGCAAAACCTTAATGGGACAAGCATCTAAAGGAACGTCAATGACTCTACAAGTAGAGGGCTCAAATGCAATTCATCTAACTATATATATAGAAAGGAAACCCCAACAGGGAGGGGAGATTGAAAGGAAATACTAATATTGTGTAACACTATCCTGTACTCAAGACTTGAACAATCGAGGAAGTGTTAATTATAAAAATATGTTCTTCTACTTTGAATTGTTTAAATTTTACCATCCACCTAAAGCTTAATCATACTAGCACATTGAACTTGACCTCAAAAGCCCATTTCTCTAACAAATTAATTGTATTAGGCTGTCTAACCTTAATCCACTGCTCTAGGTGGGATTAGCTTGTTGCGCCCGCTTATAGTCTTGAAAGCCAAGTTTGGAATGAGCATAATATATATTTGATTATATGTGACTAGTTAATTAATTTGTGCAATGCATAGAAATGTTCAACAAAATATGATCCTTATTATGATTATAGTCTTGTTGATGCCGTATTTTATTCGTCATCAATTTGCGTACCGGACCCTGAAAAATCCAAAAATATCATTTTCCCTCCATGGGGCCGCGAGAACATCCAGAACGACGTGGTGCTACTGTTCGGGCACCGGAGCAACCGAGGTGCATTTTTTCACCTAAAATGACCAAAATGCCCCTGATGAACCCTAGGCTGGACCAAGGGTCAAACGAGATCGAAACTCTCACAAAAATACATTTTTCATAGTTTCACATCAAACTCAAGCTTCTCGGAGAATTTTAACAACTTTGACCAAGTATGACCTAAAGTCGATCTTGGGTGGGCCTAAAAACCCTAATTTTGATCCGGCTGTCAGAATGGGTCGAAACCAATGCCATTGCAAAGATGATCAAATTCTCATTCCAATGACTATTCATGGGTTGAAATCGGAGTTAGAACGGCCGAGATATCACGAAAACCGGGATGACGCACCGATCGATGCATCGCTAACTTCCGACAGCCATAACTTTTGATCCGACCGTTGGATTTCCAAGTTCCATACCTTTTTAGAAACAGGGAGTTAGGATCTTTCTAGGGTTGTCAAGATCAGCCCCATATCAAGCCTTTTGAGGCCGGTGGTCCTTGAAGGGCCGCCAGCAACCCTCCAAGGGCCGTCGCCTTAAAATGCATGCTGAGGCTATAAATAGCCCCATGCACCCCTCAAACCAAAAAAGGGAAGACATTTTTCTGACTTTTTGGTCTCTGCCTAGTTTCTCCACACGTTTTCTCTCTTCCAAACACTAAAAAACACACACAAAACACCCAAAAAACACATTAAAACCTCTTGATTCTTCTCTCTTCACCAACAACACAAGGTATTGTTCTTATACCAAATCTTAACAAGGTATTGTTCTTATACCAAATCTTCGTTTCCTTGGTTCTACACTTTGGATTTGGGGTTTAGGGGTGTGGATGTAGCCTTTTTATCTATTATCCACACCCCTAACCTTCTAAATCTTCCCCTAGCATTTATCTTACTCTTTTTGCTCGAATAACATGATTTATTGCTTTCTTTAGCATGTTTCTTGCTTTATTTGTGTTTTTAGCTTAACTCTCTTTGTTGTTATGTCTTATGCCATGTTTCGTGCTTAGATCTATGTTCCCACATGTTCATATGTTTAGATCTACATGCTTAGGGTTTTATGCCATGTTTTTCTATGTTTTGTTCCTCTTTTTGCTCTATGTTGATGTTAGGGTTACAGGCTCACATGCTTGATATCATGTCTATGGTTATGCCTTGCTTAGATCTACATGTTTGTATGCATGTTCTATGCTCCTATGCCTATATCCGAGTCTTCACATGCTTGTATGCTTGGATTCATGTCCTTCCATGTCTATGTGCTAAATCTCTATATGTTTACATGCATGTTTCTATGCCTATATGCCTATGTCTATGCTTCCACATGCTTGTGTGTTTGGATCTATACTTTCTACATGTTTCATATTATTTTCCATGTGCTTTTGCGCTCTATGCCATGTTTGCGTGCCTAGACCTAGGCTATGTTTGTCATGCCATGTGCTTTTGTAGCCATTTTGTCGCTTTATCTTTCTTTCTTGTGTTTTGGCCTATTGGTTCAGACCTGATCTAGACCATATGGTCTTTGTCATCGTCCATACACCTTGGCCCATATCAAAGGGTTTGGATCACCCATTTTGCATGTCTATGCTTGCTTGCTTCTATGCTTTATGCTTGTGTTAGCCTCTCTTGTTCTATGCTTTGCCACGCTTGATGCCTATAGCGGACGTGTGGTTGTGTGGTTACATTCGATGCCTATGAGGCCCTGTTTGGATGCAACCACTTGGGATGCATCGTCATGATGCCGGATGCTTCGTGCATACCTTTCCCCTTTTCTGTTGTGCGGTGTTATGCTTGCCATTCTTGTTTGTGCCACCTGTTGGCTTTATATGCATCTTTACATGCTTGCTTACACGTCCATGTATGAGTCCTGCTTGCTAGTGTGTCGTCCGTGCTTCAACACAATGAAGTTATGGACATTTGATCCAAACCTACATTTTTCCCTTGTGGACACCACCTTTTGTTTTCTTTCTTGACTGTTTGCCCGCATCCTTTTTTCTATGTTTGCCATATCTATCATGTTTATCTACTTCATGCCTCTATCATGTGCTCTTTGCATCTTTTCCTTCCATTGCTTACTTGCTGGTTTCTTGTCTTTGCCTTTGCATGTACACACATGGGGCGAGGACGTATGGAGTTAGGACACGATCTCCCAGGCGCAGGCAAAAGGGATGCAGACGCGAGCATGTGGTTAAGCCAAGCGGCTGTAGTCAGTAGGTTTAGGAGTTTAGCTTCTCCCCTTTGGTTATGTACTCTTTTAAACCCTTTCCTTCCTCCTCCCTTTCTCCCCTAGATGGTTTGTATTAGGTATATCATGCCGTGTACCATTCGTCCTCATCTCTAGAGTATGGCGACCCCTGTTTACTTTCCTGCACCTATATTTTAGGCCATACTCTAGGGATGTAGGCATTTACTTTCTTGCTCTGTGTGCTTGAATTGTGCATAATGTATGTATATATATACTTGCTCGCACCCCCCTCTTGTGTGATTGTCATAGTCCGTGCCACCTAAGGTGCATGTTAAATAGCAAAGACACAAACTAGCTTGATTTTGGTGTTGTGTTTCCACATTATCAAATGCACCCCGTTTCTTCCGCATCACATTCTTTCTCAGGATCAAAAGATTGCTAAAAAGAAATAGGCTAAGCTACCGCCACACCGTGATCCCATTGTCACTAGGTCTTGAACAATAGAGATGTCTATTAGTGGTACCTCTCCCCATGAGGAAACTATTCAGGAAGTTGCTTTTCTGAAAGAGCAAGTGTCAGAATTGATGCACATGGTGCAATAACTAGTTGTAGGAGGAGGATTGAACTCTTCTGGCCATAGCCAAGGAGACCTCCAAATTGAGAATGAAAATCAGCCTCCACTAGTACAGGACCAGGGTCACAATGTACCACCTCAGGGAAATGACCAGGAAACAGATCCTTCTAAGGACAAGAACCCCGAATCTGGTATAGCCAAGAGCCAAGTGGAAACTCTAGCTGAGAAGCTTCATGTCATAGAGGGCTCCAGCGCCCATGGAAGTGTTGATCTAGATAGTCTGACCAACTTCCCTCAGGTCATTATGCCTCCCAAGTTCAAGGCACCAGAGTTTGTCAAGTATGATGGTACATGAGACCCTTGCGCACACTTGTGCATGTTCTGTCGGAAGATGGCTCCCTATGGGGATAATCACCCTCTGCTTTGCCAGATTTTCCATGATAGCTTGACCAACCTCACGGCCACATGGTATGCGAGATTGGAAAAGACCTCTAGCTAGAGGGAAATGGCCAACTTTTTCCTGGAATACTACAGGCTCAACACCAAGATTGCGCCCGATCGCACAGTTCTTTAAAGGACAGAAAAGAAAAGTGGGGAGTCCTTCCGTGAGTATGCCTAGAGATGGCGTGAGCTAGCCGCACAAGTGCAACCCTTTACGATGGAAAATGAGATGATCAAGTGGTTCATTGACAACCTTAAGCCTCCTTACTATGAAAAGATGATCAGCACCTAAGTCACTCATTTTGCTAGCCTCATCCTTATTGGGGACCGCATTAACGAGGGTATTAGGAGCAAAAAGATCATGGATGTCGAGTCTTTGAGTTCCATGGTTGAACAACAAGTCAAGGGAATGACCGGCCGTAAGACCAAGGAAGCCGATGTGCATATGATTGACAATGCATAGAAAAGGCCTCGAGGTGTTGCTTCTACCTATGCTACCCCAACTACTAGACCTTATCAGCAACAGAATTAGTTTGCTCAAGCACCTAATCGATCCTTTAATCAAAAAGGGAGGCTAGACCCACCTTGTCCCTTTAAGAAAGAAAGTCGAAAGTACACTCCATTACCCATGCCCATGGCATATCTCTACGCTTACCTGCTGGAAAGGAAGCTAGTGACCTCGATGTTCTACAAGCCCAGAGGAGGCCCTCCATCACTTGGTTTTGATCCGTCCAAGAAGTGTGAACACCATTTTAGGGCCGAGAGGCATACCCTTGAAGAATGTTACCATTTGAGGGACCATGTCCAAGATCTCACAGACAACAAGTTAATACAGTTCGATAATGCAGCCGCTCCAAACATCATCACCAACCTTTTGCCTTCCCATCAGGAAGGGAATGTGAATACCATCATCATAATGGAAGAAAGGGTTCCGAATTTCTCCTTACCGTCATTCCCATGGAAGGCTATGCTTCGAGCCTTGGTCCAAGAGAGCGACCTTGATATTAAGGGTATAGGAACTACGGGATTTGATTGGAGAATCTGCTCATTCTGTGATAGTGAAGACAGTTATGCCCTGTTCAATTGTAAAGTGCTTCGAGCATAGGTGCAGAGTCTAGCTGAACGCGATATCATCTGGATTAAAAGGGTAATTGTGCGAAGAGGTGATTGTATGGTAGCTAGTTTATGTCTTTTAGCTACCCAGTCAGGAGCTAGTGGCAATGCTATATCAATTGGGTCAAGGAAGGATTGGGATGAATATTTACTAAAATGCCTTGGCCAGGTTACTTCAGTACCTTCCTCTTCGGTAGTCAATAAGGAGACTGTGGAAACGTTTGCGGATCCGGGGTCATCAGATTTAGGGCAAGGGCAAGCCCTGCCAGCCATCAAAGGAATCATTCCTTTAGTTTTTGCATTGCCTGCAGTCGTAGGGCTAGCCTCATCATCAGTTCAAGAGGGAACTGCCATTGTTCCCGCTATCCGAGGGTTTGATTCTCTTATTCTGCCAAAGTCTGCCTCAGGGATCTCTAGGGTACTCAGCTCAAAGGCCCTTGAAGCCATTCTGCCAAGCCCGGTGGTTAGTAATCTGAAGATGTTCTCTATAGTGCCCAATTTGCAAACTCAGGAAGGTGTTATCATTTGCATGCCAAAGCCGTTCCCTTATGAAGACAGCCATCGTGTCCCCCGGAAATACGATGTGTCCTTGATCTCCACTCGAACTGAAAAAGAGGAGGCCTGTTCCAATATCTCTTTAGGTCTACCTGGGCTCACTAGGAGTGATCGCTGCTATACTCCCGGGGAGTTAGAAAAGAGAAGGAAAGAGATTGGCAAGGGCACTGCCAAACCAGCCAGGAACAGGGTCACAATCGAAGAAGCCAAGGAGTTCCTGAAAGTTATTAGAAACTCAAAGTACAGTGTGATTCAGAAACTAAACAAGTCGCCAGCTCAGATTTCTATCTTAGCACTGTTGCTATCCTCTGATGTCCACTGCAAGGCTCTCTTGAAAGTCTTGAAAGAAACATATGTTCCTACAAGTGCTACGGAATCCGCCTTTGAAGGTATGGTTTCAACAGTGTTGGCCGCCAACCAGATTTCCTTTACGGATGATGAACTACCACCAGAAGGTAGAGAGCATACTTTGCCCATGCACATTATAGTAAAGTGCGAAGATATGGTTATCGCTAGAGTACTGATTGACAATGGGTCAGCCTTGAATGTTTGCCCGATGCCCACTTTAGAGCATTTGAATGTGGATACCTCTCTTATCCGCCCTACCAGTATGATCATTAGAGCTTTTGATGGCACTCTCTGGGAGGTGCAAGGCGAAATCAAGTTAGCCATTGGAGTTGGCCCCATGTTTTTCATGGTCAACTTCTAAGTCATCAAGGTGGATTCCCCTTATAATATGCTCTTAGGGAGGCCTTGGCTACATGCTGCTGGCACAATCGCTTCTACCCTTCATCGGAGACTTAAGTTCCCATCCGAGGATTTGATGATCACTATTATGGCTGAGGAACCCCTGACTTTCTTCAAGGAGACTTTTGTCCCTTACATTGGTGCCAATGCCTTTTCGGAGGCAACTTTTCACAGTTTTGAGCTAGTCTCCATGATTTCCAGAGTTTCAAAACTCGAGTCAGCATGGCCCTCCACTACTCTAATGGCTGCCCAAGAGATGCTCAAATTTGGCTATCAGTTAGGCCAAGGCCTCGGTGCTATAGGACATGGGAAGGCTTCTTTGGTTGACCTCTTAGATAACAAAGGAGGTTTTGGTCTGGGCTACGACCCCTCCAACGAGGAACTTTCCCAGGCTTTCAGGGGAAAGAAAATGAAGTACATTGGCCAAGGGATGTCTATTCCTCATATCAGGGTCACTTTTCCGGCTCCAGCCAAGGTCATTAGATTAGAAGTGGCGCAGGAATCATGCGAGGAGGAATCAAATTTGGCTTGTCTCATCTGTCTTTGTCCAGAAGAATTCTCAATGAATGCTATCATATCCTCAGAGGATGATTTGACTTCTACCATTTAGCCATATGTGCCAGGTGAGACAGTAGGCCATTGGATTGCTAAGCCCTACTTTGTGGTTGCACTGGCTGAGTAAGGAGTATTCCATTATCGTGTGGTTGGGTCCTCTAATTGCCCGAAAGAGTTGGAATAGCGTATCTAAACGCTTGACTTGCATGCCTCCAAAACTCAGAGGCATGCCTTATCACTGCTACATCGATGTCCACGAGCCCGTACTCGCAGGTGACAACAGAAAGATCACTAAGTTGAGGGATATGCTGGATACCCCCAAATTGCCAAATGGACATGCTTGGGAAGTTCCCCGTGCACCCCCAGATGCCCACCATGGGAATGCCAAGTAAACTGACATAATAGGTCTATCCCTGCCATCTAGTGATACCCCACTTAACTTTCTAGGTCCAATCGTTGGGACTCAGGCCGCACAAATATCTCAGCTAACCATCAATATCCCCAGAGAAAGGAAGATCGAGAGCTACAGTAGCCTGGACTCTATTCCTACTCATAAAGCCCATGGGCTGATCCCTAGAAATGACACTCAAGTGGCTACAGAACTATAGCTGTAACATATGAACGCAACAGCCTAGCCCGCCCCTACCAGCCTCCCGACACAAGGATAAGGATCTAATGGTCTCAAAAAGTAAAGCAAGAATGAAAGAGGTACTGTGAGGCAGGGCACTCATTAGAGGGAGAACGGAAAAACTGACAACTCCTAATGGTGAAGGGAATAGCACCGCGCCAAAGAAAGCCACCAGGAAGGCTTGACACTGTTAGGATGCCCACCGCTCCTCCAAATCCACAAAATCGTCTCGGTAGCCAACAGGGCACTCCGATAAATGGAACCGATCATGCAAGAACTCAAAGGACATGCTCCCTTCTATCCCGCTGCCATACCAAGTCAGCGCCTCCACAATAGGCCTCTTGAAGCCCATCAGATCAATAAGCCTCTTGCGGTAGTGTGTCTGCATTAGTGGAACGAAAACTGTACTCAGAGGAGTAGAAAGAGAAAGGAAACGATCATACTCCTCTAAGGTACGCACAAAGTCAACATCTCCAATGGTGACGCATCTCAAAGTAGGGTCCCAACAAGAGGTGATGACCTCCAACAAATGCCAATCTAGTGTGGTGTGAAGAAGAGTAGTGACATCTCCTAGAAGTTGCCAGATGAGTGTCCGATCACCATAAGAAAAAGAGCCCCACCACCTCTTAAGTTTCCTTTCATGGTAGGCCTCCCTCTCAAGCTTACCTAAGGTGTCGTAGGAGTGAGCACTTTTCCTAAACATGTTATGTAGGTCTATATCAAGCATATTATCTCACAAAAAAGCAGATTCTTACAAGCATTTTACAGTGGGTAAGCCAGTGACATGCATCCTAGGCTCACAATATACAGTGGGAAAGCTAGCCACATGCGTCCTAGGCTCACAATCTACAGTAGGTGAACTAGTAGCTACGCTCTGTACTCGCAATCTACAGTAGGTGAACTGGCGATACGTGTCCTCGGGTTCACATTTTACAGTGGGTAAGCCAACGACATACGTCCTAGGGTCATGTTCTACAGTGGGTAAGCCAGCGACATGCGTCCTAGGCTCACATTCTATAGTGGGTAAGCTAGCGACATGCATCCTAGGCCCACAATCTACAATGGGTGAACCAGTAGCTGCGCTCTAGACTCACGATCTACAGCGGGTGAACCAGCGACACGCATCATCGGGCTTACATTCTACAGTGGGTAAGCCGGCGACATGCGTCATGGGCTCACAATCTACATGTTTGGATCTATGCTTTCTACATGTTTTATGTTATTTTCCATGTGCTTGTGTGCTCTATGCCATGTTCATGTACCTAGCCCTAGGCTATGTTTGTCATGCCATGTGCTTTTGTAGCCCTTTTGACGCTTTATCTTTCTTTCTTATGTTTTGGCCTATTGGTTCGAACTCGATCTACACCCTATGGTCTTCGTCATCGTTCATACACCTTGGCCCATATCAAAGGGTTTGGATCACCCATTTTGCATGTTCATGATTGTGTTAGCCTCTCTTGTTCTAGGTTTTGCCACGCTTGACGCCCTTAGCGGGTGTGTGGTTGTGTGGTTACATCCGACGCTCATGAGACCCTATTTGGATGCAACCATTTGGGACTCATTGCCATAATGTCAGTTGCTTCGTGCATACCTTTCCCCTTTTCCGCTCTATGCGATGATATGCTTGCCATGCTCGTTTGTGCCACATGTTGGCTTTATATGCATCTTTACACATTTGCTTACATGTCCATGCATGAGTCTTGCTTGCTAGTGTGTCGTCCATGCATGAGTCTTGCTTGCTAGTGTGTCGTCCATGCTTCAACACAATGAAGTTATTGACATTCTATCCAAACCTACATTTGTCCCCCGTGGACACCACCTTTTGTTTTCTTTCTTGCATGTTTTCCTTTTCGCTTGTTTGCCTGCATCCTTGTTTCTATGTTTGCCATATCTATCATGTTTATCTGCTTCATGCCTCTATCATATGCTCTTTGCATCTTTTCCTTCCATTGCTTGCCTGCTGGTTTCTTGTGTTTGCCTTTGCATGTACACACATGGAGCGAGGACGTATAGAGCTAGGGCACGGTCTCCCAGGTGCAAGCAAAAGGGACGCGGACATAAGCATGTGGTTAAGCCAAGCGCCTGTAGTCATTAGGTTTAGGAGTTTAGCTTATCCCCTTTGGTTATGTACTATTTTAAACCTCTTCCTTCCTCCCTTTCTCCCATAGATGGTTTGTATTAGGTATATCATGCTGTTTATCATTCGTCCTCATCTTTAGAGTATGGCAACCCCTATTTACTTTCCTGCACCTATATTTTGGGCTATGCTCTAGGGATGTAGGCATTTACTTTCCTGCTCTGTGTGCTTGCATTGTGCATGATGTATGTATATATATACCTGCTTGCACCCCCTTCTTCGGTGTGATTTTCACAGTCCGTGCCACCTAAGGCAGGTAATGCCTAATTTCCGCCACGAAAGTAAGGTGACTTGTCGCTAGATTTTCGTTGTAGAAATCTGGCACTTTACTCGAATGCCTTAGGAAAGCATAGATTGGGACCACACCCATTCAAAAGCCAAACCTCAAAGCTCCCATGCATGCAAAGCCCCGATAGCCAATGCCAAAATCATGTTTTTACTACCAATTTCTGAAAATTAAGGTTTTATCAAAACAAAGGACTGTCCTTGGATAGGCGTTGTAGGGTACCTAACACCTTCCCCACACGTAACCAAACTTCTAGACCTAAGAATCAAGATTTTTTGCCACCCACATTAGATTAGGAAAAATTCCCTTTTTCTTAACCTAGGATCGGTAATAAAATCAACTAGAAACAGGTGACCAATCACACCTTAGAAAAACCCAATGATTGGTGGCAACTCCACTCACCTTTGGTAATCCCTTAAAATTTGGCCCAGATTCCTGCCGTAATGCCAAAGGTAGACCTACCTTCTTCCACCAAGAGAGAGAGCACCTGAAGCTCTGCGCGAAGCACATAGCACACACCATATTTTGACAGAGGCCCTCCAATGGGGCCCCGCGCGTAGGAGCTATCGCCACTGTGAGTGGTCGAACGAAGGCCCGCGACAACGACGGCGGTTTTTCCACCCCATTCCGATCGAGGCCAAGAGTTTACAAGTCTTAATAGATATTTTTATATTTAAATATCTATTATACCATTTAATGAAAGAATGTTGTGGCAATACTTTGAATGAGGGTATAAATATAAGAGTTTTATAGCAAATTGTTGGTGCAAACACAATAATAATGGATAAAAAACAAAAAGAAAACCTCCTCCCTTTACTTCCCTCTTGCTCACGTATCTAGCCCTATATCTGTGCCACTACATATTAGCCCATTAATCACCACAATTAAAAAGAATAAAAGAGTCTCCCTTCTTTTCAATGTGAGATTAAACATTTCACTAGCTCCTTATCTTTTTGTAATAACTCCCAAAACATTATATTTATGTTGTAATATTAATTCATTTGAATTAAATAATGTTAAAATGCTACAACACAAATTCATATAGAATTTAGAGTGCTTCTATGCTCATACCATAACACTCCTTAATTTTCCAACCACTTCACACATAGGTATTTAAAAACTATTAAATTACTTATCGTGGTGGGCTAAGGTGTGAGTGTATATAAATTGGAGTGTGTTTTGGAATTTTTTTTGACTTTAGTGTTATTAAGGAATTTAAAATCAGTTAAAAATATATATTAGAATAACGAGCTTGAAAAATGATGGTTTTCAAAAGTTAAATTCAAAAAGGCTTTATGCTTGTATGATTATTTTTCTCCCATTTACTTTTGGTCCCTTTGGCGAGCCAACTTCAGATGATTATGTTTTTATTATTATTGAGTAGTTCTTCGTTGATTGTTGATTTGTCATTTCAAGACAACTCAGCCTCTACTAGCTCCTGCAACCATATTATCTGAACCAGGTATTGGTCCAAGGCCAGTATGTTGTCCAGTAAAGGTGCAAATAGCATCCTAAGCAATGTAAAAGACCTAGAATATCTATTTCATTTTCGATATATTTATATTAGAAGTAGTGAAATAAAGAATAGTTTATCAATTTGGTTTACTAATTACGAAGAGAAGTGAAATATAGACAAAAGAGAAACTACTATTAATTAAAAGAAATAATTTGCCTTCTGAAGAAGAAGTTGGGAGAGGTCTAAGATTCTTGAACATCATTTAGAAGGGAAAGGGTAAAAACTAAAAAGTAACTCCATTATGGACAATTAGCTGAGTTCTTGTATGATGTGCGGTGTTTTTTGTTAGTTTCCTCCAATATTTTAATAATTTTACTCCTAAAAAATTGTAATATTTAGTGTTCTATTATACAAACAAATTAAGAGTAGTATTGTAATTTGATCATACTCTATGCGTTTACAAATTAAAAAATTGCATGATATTGTGACTGATATAGATAAGCCAGTTTCATGCTTACTAAAAAAATGTGAGTGGGGTATGTCACCACCCTGTGGATTGCGAGCCGAAAAAAGACTGTTGGAGAAGCATCTTAAAGATGAGAAGTTGGGCCCATGTCTTAACATCATAAGCCCATGTCTGAGGAAGAGTAGAATGACCCAAGCTATCCACCGAGGTAGTCCAAGAACCCCTTAGCCGAGGAAAGCTTCAACAGAGTTGCCGAGGATGAGACCTTGGCCCAGAATTCTTGCTGAGGACACCATGAGAAAGACGCAGAGCCCAAAGTCGCAATCACCTCCACATTAATTAGATGTTACAACCTAATGTCAGTTCCATAAATTATAAATGATCAGCCTAAATAATAGAGACACCCTAAAAGTCTTCCTTCATGATCAAAGAATGACAGAAGAAGTGTCTGATGGGACTAGCTTCCTCTGACATCCAACTAGAAAATATACAACAGGAGATGGGGGAAGAGGGGGGAATAAAATGGGGACCAGGGATAGAATAAGGGGATTATAGTTGTGGGTGAGAAAGCCCAACGCCATATGTTGGGCCTGAGGCCCAGTTCAAATACGACTCTCTGTCCGAAGAGGTTAAAAGTATCAGTGCTTTGCCATCCTGGTGAGAGTGCAACCCATAAGGGACAAACGCTCCGTCCGAAGACAACCTGGTTGGGCCGAAGGGACCCTATCCAACGGATCTGCCCAGAACTTGATCGAGTAGATATGCTGAAGATTTCCCTGCAAGGGCTGAGCTTTGGGCATGTCTAACTGCGTGGCTATCATGAAATATCTTACCAATAAAGCTGCCACCGCCACATTTAATGCACTGCAGCAACTTTCCTGGCCGCATTTATGTGGAGAAGACACCTGAACAGTGTATCTTCACCCACCACCACTCACTGCAGGTTAAAGCAAACGGCTGATGTGACTAGTACTCAAGTGGGCGCCTAGATGGAGGACAAGTGTGCGGTGAAGATGGGAAAAGGGTGTATATATAAGGGAAGCAAGTCTCACAGAGAGGGGGGGAGAAAAAGATTGTATTCACTAAGCCTTTAAATATTAAGCCTCTTCGGACCAAAGGGATTTCCTATTGAATGCCTGACTCAATCCTTTTTTCTTTTACATTGGTTTTGCTTGTATGAACCGTTGCTAAATCCACTACCAGCCCAGTTGTTTAACCCATTCTCTACAAATTTATTGTTGGGAATTTGTTGGGCTCACAATACAGAGAGTTGGTACCTGGCCCAACAAATTTGGACCCTACAATAGTTTTTGAGCAAAAAATAGGGGATTACAGTTTTTGAGTGAGGTGAGCCCTCACTTATTCAAATATCTTCTTTTGTTCATTTATCATTTGTGGAAATTTCTGCTTAAGGCTAATTGTCAACCTTAGTCAAACATCTACCACCACCACTAGTTTGTTGGACCTAAATTGAGGTAGGGACGTGTTTCTTTGTCTTAGTGGTGTAATGGTACCTGAAACAGAAGTCTACCTCTATAAGTACATGTCCCAAGTTAAAGACCTTTTTTATTTAGATGTCCTTAGAAAATCACCCCCTCTCCTCTCATGGGCCTTCCCCTAGTTTCATTAGGGCTTGGTCCATTTACAAAATACTATCATCTTATACTCATGGATCTTCATCAAAGTGGGCTTAGAGATTTCAACCTTTAGTCTCAAATATGGGACTATAATGTATTCATCACTTTAGAGCTCTTCATTTTCATTTTATTCATTCTTTTTCTTTTCCTTTGAGGTAGCCAAACTTAAGCTAGAGGACATTTACCTTCCTCTTAAGGTCCATGGGTCTCACATCATCTCAGCCTTTACATACAATAAGGAGGCCCAAGATTAGAAAGGCTCAATAACTTTGTAAGATCCTTGGATGCTAGGCCCATAGCATATTTGTTACCTTAGACCCAAGGCTTCCTTCTTGAAAAAGGCCTTGATTAGATTTAAGATACCAAATGGGCTATGGTCCTTTGAACCTCTAAGTTATGATAGACCTTTGGGTTTTGGGATAAGCCTTTATATGTGAGATACTTCTTTTCTTTCATCCTAAAGCCTTAGGGCATACCTATGGGCGCAACGTGTGGTTTGGGGAGTATGCCTCGGCCGAGTGGACTAGGGTGGAGAAAAGGAGTTGCCACCTAGTTTTATGGTCTAGGAACCACGTATATAGCGCCCTTACATGGAAGGACTAATCTTACTACCAGAATATGGGTTTGGAGTTTAGGTACAATTTTAGGAAGGTGTTAGGTACCTAAAACCGCCTAATCCGTGGGTCGGCTTCCACTCATTATGTCTTACATCTTAATCTCATTAAAGGCATGTTCAATATTGTATCTTAAACTCACACACACACTAGCATACATCTAAGCATACAACATGACATCTCATTTCAGACCCTAACATACATCTATCATGGCATATCACATCACATCTTAACATACATCTATCACACGTAGCATCCATTACATCCAAGGCAAAAGCATGTTTATATCAAATCAAGGCAGAAACATAGGCATAGCAAGATCGAAATAGCATGTGATATCATCAAAACATCCAAAGCATATCATCCAACAAAACATGTTCATATTCATCATCAAGGTAACTCCATATGCGTGCTCATGTGAATGCATGAATTACCTCACTTACCCTACTATATCTCAGCACCTATGCATCAATGGATGGCCATGTGAATGCATGTTCATGGGATTAAAGCAAGAAATAAAAAGAAACCCTAATCTAGCATGTTAAAGGCAAACAAGTAATTAAATAGAGGAATAGAGACTTAAAAAGCATAAAAAGGAACCGAATAGAGGCATATGATGTAAAAGAAGCAAAGAAATAGAAGCAGAAAACTGAGATTAGGGTTTCCGGGCACGAGTATGCGTGTGCATACATAGCCTGCGTACGCAGGCTAGTTGTATGTGTACACGTACTTCGAGTCTGCATGCACATACAGAATCATGTGTACGCAGACATGCTTAATGAACCCTAACCCAGAAACTTAGAAACACATAAAATAGAATAGGACTTAAAATAATAAATCTAACATCCTAACGTGCTTTTAAACATAAAAACTACTAAACCCTAGGCTAAACAAACATATCTAAACACAAATAAAGCAAGGAAACAAGATTAAAGCAGAAATGAAACAAAAAGAGTTTAGAACTCAATACCTCAAAACAAAGGCTCCTAGGCTTGATTTTGACCGTTCCTCTCAGTCAAATCTATTCATAATCAAACAAAGAAATGATTAGTAATCTTAAAACTCAAAGATCAAGGCTAAAAAAGGCCACAATTAGAAAATATTGACATTGATTCACTATTTCTAATGAATCTTATGTTTTCCCTTAGGATTTTCTCTATGTTCTTGAAATATACTATGTAAGGCTTTATATAGTTGAAAAATGGGGGTTTAGAATAGCTCCCAGGTGATGTGGGATTCATTCTTAACCTTAACTTTAATGCAGAAAACTTACCTTTCATAGCTCTCTGGAACCCTAGCTATGTACACAGGTCCGTGCCTGCGTATGCATGCATCAGACCTTCGTACACATACGCGTGTATGTGTGCTCAGGCCGAGGGTTTCCTTGGCCTTTATTTTCCAAAAATAGATTTACTCATAAAAAGTTATATTTTCCATTTTAACATTTCTCAAGTCACTTTAGAATCTGATTGGACCTTAAACCAACCTTAGGCCTTAGAATTTTAGCATCATTGGGGAACGTGGGCCCGAGTCGTAAGGGGTACAAAATGTGGTGTCTACAAATGCCCTTCTTTTGATTCATGAGCTCCGCTAAACGAAATCAAAAGAATAAGAGAAAAAAAAATTTGTTTCGACATACGGCTAGGGCCCAACCCACGCACACAGCACATAACACACATACATGGGGCGGGGTGCAACTCCACAGAGTCATGCGGGATTCGTATGTCCGAATTCCCTCCTTTGTTGCATGGGAAACGAGCAACGACGATTTCACTATCCCAGAACTTTTTTTCCTATTTTGAAGCAAAAGGCGAGTGACTTATTATCCTAAAGTCACTTAAAAGGAAGAAAAAAAAAAAAAAAAAAAGCCAACGACCACAACCATCAATCAAACAAACAAAGTGCTCTTACAAGCTTAAAAGGATACATATCTGTGATGTCCATCTGGAGCTCTTGCCTCAAACTTCTCTGAGTGGCTTGCAACTCTAGGTAATACTTGTCTTTTCCATCTCTAACTCTACTTATTTTGGTGAGGCTCTTGCCTCAGGGTGACCTTGGTTTCTGTCTCTATCTCTACCTTTCCTACTGTGCCTGCATGTTCAATTCCCTCAAGATATGTGCACAATTTTTGTATTCTTCTCTTCTAACTTGTATGAGGTTTGTGCTTGCATATTCAATTCCAGTATGATATGTGCACAAGTAGCCTTGGTGTTTTGACCCATGAGGGAGTCTTTGGTGAAACATCCACCGGGGAGGTGAAAGACTCACTAGGGAGTATGATCTGCTGAGAAATGTGTTGGTGACTCACGAATGAGTCTACTTGGTATGTAGTTCACTAGGGAAGGTAACTTGCTGAGAATTTTGGTGGTGATTGTGGCCCACAAGGAAGTTTGTGATAGTGTGTGACCTACTGGTGAAATTTCTTCTTCTTTATGGCTCACAAGGGAACTTGTGTTGATTCTACCCACGAGGGGGTTTTGTGAACTCCATGGGGAAGTTTTTCTTCATAACTCATGAAGGGGTCGCCTTTGTGCCTTTGAACCCGCAGGGGAGCCCTTCCATGATACTATACTTTACTGGGGATTTGGTTGATGATCCGAACTCATGAAGGAGTTACCTTTTTGCTTTGGCAACTTCTGATCCATTAAGGGATGTTTTTGATACTTTCATTCCATTAGGGATGCTTTGAGGGTCCTTCTGTCCTTTACCCAACTGAGAGTATTTCTGCCATCTTTGATGCATTCTTGAATTTTCTTTTGCACTTCCTATCTTTTGGGAACTCGCTAGGGATATTTAAAATAATAGTTTTTTTTTTTTTTTTAACAAAACTACACATAGTTTAGTGGATGTTGATGCCCATTTTTGACAAATGGGCCCAATAGTAGAAGATGCCCAACAATATGAAAAAGGTGGAGAAAGAAAGCAATAAAGTAAAGATCATTGGGCCTAAAAGGCAGGAATAATGGTGCACAGGCCAATAAAATAATAAGTGGCCCCAAAGAAAGCAAATGGGCTGAGGAAGCCCTAAAGAATGAAGTAGTAAGCCCATGGGAATCGTAAGAAATGGAAAGAAAGAAAAAACGGGCGGATGAGCCCAAAGAAAGGAAATAGTAAATGGGTTTGGTTTGAAGGCCAATAAACCTAAAGGCAAAGGATGTGGTAATTAGGCCAGGGAAGCCTAAAGGATTTAGCAAAAGCCCATGGGAATGTAAGAGGTAGGAAAGAATGAAATGGGCCAAGGATGCCCAAAGAATGAAACAGGCCGAGGATGCCCAAAGAATGAAATGGGTTGGGGAAGCCCAAGATGTTGAATGAATTGGCCCAGTAGGAATGTTGGGCAGTAAAGACTAAAAGAAGGAATAATATGAGAAACTGGCATGGTAGGCATTTCAGCCCACAAGCCCAGAAGTAATAACAAGACAAACAACGGTAAATGATATCACAGCAGGAATAATGCAGTGGCATGGCAAGAGCACCAGCTAGCCCACGGACAAAGGATGAAAAGGGATATGGGCCAAATTAAAGAAAAGAAAGCCTACAACTAAGCAATGCCTAGCCCGAGGAAGAAATGGGATGTAGAGAATGAAGACCCATAAAACTCGTTCACGCCACAAGAGTTAAACAAGCACTAAAGCTTGCAGCATAGTCAAACAAACCTGAAGGCAATGGCAAATGCGTGAGAGCCAGAAAAGTAATGAACTCATATAAAAGTGGAGCATGCATAGAAGGTTCAGGCACCACCTACCTGTACCCAACTAATACAGGGGAGGTAGGCCATAGGTCAAAGGTAAGAAAGGTTGTGGTCTGGTGATAGGGAGAAGGGGGAGCCTATTTTGGGGTTCTCGCTCAAGCTCTTTTAGGGGAATGTCTTGCTAGGATGACATCTCACCCAAAAGAGGTAAACATGAGCTGGAATCACTAGATGCATGATAGACCTGTTTTCCAGTAGGGGAAGTACCAACCGAGTGGGTGCATGGTATCGAATTCTCATTGAGAAGACTAGGGGTCACATTTGTGTTGTGAGCTTTGAGCCAATCATCTGCTTGCTGCCCAAGAGATCTGCTAGCATCATTCTGGTGCAAACCTTGGCTGAGAGGTGGTGGGACACTAACGACACCTTCCATATTGCTGATAGGTAGATGGCGGTGACTCCCTATGACTTCTACCACATGACCGGCCATAGGTGCAACAGGGCACTTATAAATTTGGAGGGTAAGTAGGGCATCTAGTTGGGCATGGATTTACATGGGAGGAGGTATATTACTGACACGATCCGCTATCCCGACATTGAGGCAGATTACATGCTTCTACCGCAAATGATGGCCAATGATTGTGCTAAGATGGCTAGAGCCTTTTTGCTGTACCTTCTAGGGGCCTATCTTTTTGCCAATATAGGGGAGGTGGGCCATGGATCAAAGGTAAGAGAGGGTGTGGTCTGCTGGTGGGGAGAAGGGGGAGCCTATTTTGGGGTTCTTGCTCAAGCTCTTTTAGGAAAAATGTCCTACTGGGATGACATCTCACCCAAAAGAGGTAAATATGAGCTGGAATCACTAGGTGTATGCTAGCCCTATTTTTCGGTAGGGGAAGTACCAATCGAGTGGGTGCATGGTATCAGATTCTCATTGAGAAGATTAGGGGTCACATTCGTGCTGCGAGCTTTGAGCCAATCATCTGCTTGCTACCTAAGAGATCTACTAGCATCATTCTGGTGCAAACATTGGCGGAGAGGTGATGGGACACTACCGACACCTTCCATATTGCCATAGGTAGATGGCAGTGACTCCATATGACTTCCACCACATGACCGACCTTAGGTACAACAAGGCATTTATAAATTTGGAGGGCAAGTAGGGCATCCAGTTAGGCATGGATTTGCTTGGAATGAGGTATATTACTGACACGATCCGCTGTCCCGACATTGAGGTAGATTACATGCATCTACCGTAAGTGATGGTAGATGATTGTGCCAAGATGGCTAGAGCCTTTTTGCTATACCTTCTAGAGGCCTATCTTTTTGCTAATACAGGGGAGGTGGGCCACGAGTCAAAGGTAAGAGATGGTGTGGTCTGGCAATGGGGAGAAGGGGGAGCCTATTTTGGGGTTTTTGCTCAAGCTCTTTTAGTAGAAATGTCCTGCTAGGATGATATCTCATCGAAAAGAGGTAAACATGAGCTGGAATCACTAGGTGCATGCTATAGAGGTTGAAAAGGGAGAAGTCCATCCCTTATCCGAATGAGAGTATCAAGAGAAGTAAAAAAAAAAAAAAAAAAAAAAAAAAAACAAAACAAAACCACTTTTGTTTGGGAATGAGGTATGGCACGGCCAACACAGTGTAATGGTAAGGGTTGGGCAGCCGGCAAATCAGTGGGTAGTCTTGGGTTTGAGGAGTTGTTTCAAAATTGGGTTTGCAATTTTTTCAAAACTGTGTTTTTTCCCATTTCGATCGATCCAGTTTGTTTTTCGATCGATCGAAAAAGTGCCTCAGAAAGTGCTAAAACGTCTGTCACTTTCGATCGATCGAATGTAATTTTCGATCGATCGAACATCGTGAATAAGCTTTTTTAAAAAGAGAAATCTGACTTTTTCAAAGATTCAAACTTTTTCAAAAACTTTTCTTTTTCTCTCTCCGACGAGGCAAGACCAAATCTTCAAGTTTTTGTCGTTTTCTTCCAAAATTTTTGCATAATCTCTCTCTCCTCAAGCCGGTATGTCTCTTTTACCCTTGCTTTTCAGTTTATTTACTTGATTTCATGCATTTTTCATGCATTGAAGAGGAGATTTTCGGAACTTTTCAAATTGGGATTTGTGTTGATTCGGACCAAATTGTTTGCATTTGATCAATGGGTTTTGATGGGGACACTCTCTAAACATGTTCTTGACTGTTTAATTTGATCAATTTGAAGTTTTGTGAACAATTGAAATTTCTAGGGTTTATAATTGATCCGAATTGGGGCTTTTTGTGAAATTGGGATTAATTGATGAAATTGGCTTGTGTAATTGATGTAATTGGTTATTATAAACTGTTTCTAATTGTGTATAATGATTGATTCATCAATTTGATGCAAAAATTTTCACGTCATTCTCAAATTTTTAGGGTTTTTGTTAAGAAACTCTATTGTTCAAGCCAATTTTGTGAAATTAATCTTAATTTGGTCCTGGCTACTGCATTAGTTCATGCATCATAACATTATTAATGTTCATGCATTATATAGATTTTTCTTCTATATTTTTTTTTGTGCTAACTTGCAGTCTGCCCATGGTTTTATTTTCTGTTCTTTTTGGTTTTCTCTTTGTGTCTCTGTCCTGTTCCTTAGCACCATGCCTAGGAAGACTAGAGCTCGTAGGACCATCCCCACTCCTACTCCACCCTCACCTACCTTTGATAGTGAGCGGTTCCCCAGTGAGAAAAACCAAGAGATCTTTGAGACTTTAAACCTTAATAGAAAGGTTTGGGCTGAGCGTTCTGTTCGTTTAGATGAGGTTGATCCTGCCATTAGGGCAAATTTTGAGCGTAGGGGTTGGTTACCTTTGTTAGCCGTGTCTGACCCTCCACCTCCGGCTACCTTGATTAGAGAGTTCTTCTCAAACCTCTCTGTTCGCATCTATGATTCCAACACTCTAGTTAGGAGTTGGATACGAGGTGTAGAGTACTCCATTACTCCTCAGGTAGTGGCTGATGCTCTAGAGGTACCGTTGGTTAGGGATCCTGTCTATCCCTATGATGAGTCACCTGAGCTGAGTGATGTCATGTCTTACATCACTGGATCTTCTATCCAGTGGGGTTCTGATCCTCGGATCACCACCGCTGAGCTTCCTGAGACTACCTATCTATTCTTTAGGATAGCCTGTCATTCACTCTGGCCCATTTCTCATCTACACACCATTCCTCTTGAGAGGTGTGTTTTTCTGTACGCTCTTGTTACAGATGCTCCTATTAGTTTCCCCCATCTTTTTCTTCGTTCTTTGAACGAAGTTTATAGGAGTTCATCTACTGCCCATGCCCTTGTTCATCCTATTTTCATTCATAGGATTTTACTTTATCTAGGTTTAGAGGACTTCCCTGCTTCTGAGCCTGTTCATGTTATTGGTCCTATAGGTGCGTCTTTTCTTAGACAGAGGGCCGCTCATCTTCGAGCTGGTTCTAAACACCCTAGGTCTGATCCCTCTAGTAGCGCTCCTCCTCCTCCTCCTTCTTCTACAGGTCCTGCTGGTGAGACTGTTCCTGATCCTGTAGGTGCTGCTGCTGTTCCTCCATCTTCTGCGGCTGACTTCGATGTTCGTCGTACTTTGGAGACTGTCATGACCGTTCAGGCGGCTCATGGTCAGCTTTTGGTGGATCTGTTCGACGAGATTCGTGCTCTGCGAGCGGATTTGGCGCATCTTCGTTCTTCCTCACCACCTCCTTTTGATGATGGCCTATGATGCCCTTTGGCATTCCGTCACAAAAAGGGGGAGTAGAGTTTTGACTTGTAGAGGAGTTTTTGTTGATAGGGGGAGATATTTTTGTTAGGGGGAGAAATTTTTTGTTAGCATGGGATATTTTTGTGGAGTTTATTTAGATTGTATCTAGGTGCTTCACTTTGTATATCATTTTTGGGATGTTCATGTTAGGGGGAGTAACATTGATTGATATATTGATATACATGTTTCTTTTGATTCTTGTTGTCTTTGTGATTCACTGCTTATTGATTTATATTTATGAGTTGCTTCATTGATATATTTCTTTATTTTGTGTTGTGTGAATCTTACAAGAATATTATACCTGTTTATATACTATTTGCTGCCACACATGCGTTTATATGTTTGTTGAGTATTTCAGGAATATACAGGTTGATTCGACAAAGCTGCTGTCTACACTTGCAACCGATGGATAGTAGTTAGGTTGAACTTTTGTTTATGAGCATTATTATGTAAAGGGCTATTTACTTGTAAACTTTGAGCTTTTATTGTGTGTTTTGTCACGGATTGCCAAAGGGGGAGTTTGTTAGGTTCTAAGGTCTTAGGATTTTATGTATTTAGAACTCTAATTTGTAATGTTGGCAAACCATGATCAAAACAATGTATTTAGTCTTGTTTAAGTTTGCTCAAAGTTGGTTTAATATTGTAAAGTTGGAATCGAGTGACTGCAGAAGCATTGGGGCTTCTCGGCCTGGCTCGATCGATCGAATGTAATTCTCGATCGATCGAAAGTCGGCCCAGATGCGTTTTTCTGCAGAATTCCAACTCAGCCCTAACTCTTTAAACGTTTAGGGTTTTATGTTTTTGCCCTAGGTATATAAGGTAAACCCTAGCTACGTTTTTCAGAGTTGCACAAGTTGTATTGTTGCTCATACATTGCGGTTTTGTGTAAATCTCTTGTGAGATCTAGAGGAGCTTTCCTTTACCCAAAGCTTAGGGTTTTCAAAATTGAGATCACTTCAACATCTTGATGATCAACTAGGTTGCAGCCATTGGAACTTAAAGATAAACAAGTGAGGAGCTTGTACCTGATTGAAGGAGTTCAAAGAAAGAAGTAGTCCGTGGATTCGGAGCCTGCGCGTGGTCGTGTCAGGAAGTTACTACTGGTGTGTAGCATTAGGAAGTCAAGCGGGGAGCTTGTAAGTCCTTTTGTAAGAACTTCAATTCTTTCTTAGTGGATTCCGTTTTGCCTTGAGGATCGGTAGGTAAAATCCTCCCCAGGTTTTTCCGGTGTGGTTTCCTGGGTGATCATATCACTGTGTTCTTTATTATTTCCGCTGCTTTATTTGTTTATATGCATGATATGATTTTGTGATTGTTTTAACCTAGAATTTCATAATTTGACTAAGTAACAACTTGGCTAATTAATCTAGGCTACGCAATCTGGTTATAGTTTAAGGGGTCTAAACCGTTCAAGATCAAAGGTATTAGTTAAATAGAACTCTTAGTCCTAAATAGTTTGAGACTTGTCTTTTAAGAAACATTCTAATGAGATTAGAATTGTTGTATGATTAAAAGTCTTTAACTTAATTTATTTTAATTATAATTTTTAATGAGATTAAAGCTTAATTAAAAGGTATATAGTTTCTAATAAGATTAAATTTTTTTTTTAATGAAATAAGTTAAGGATAGAGTTCTATGAAACTAATTTTTGATCCATTAGTGTTTAAGGAATCCTAAATAGTTTAGGATTTCCATTTTAGTTAGTGATTCTAATAAGATTAGAGTCTTCAATAAGTGCAAGGTTGTTAGTTGTGATGGGATCACAATTATTTATGAGAAAAACCCAAATAATGAATGGGAGTATTGAAATAGCCCTTTTGTTAAGTTTATTGTAATGTGAATAGATACCTTGTCTTGACTTCGAGTCTTGCATTCCATGCGGAGGGTATTTACTTCACGGATTACAAGGTTAAACTTCTTTGTGATAGCGCGAATGTTCGTTACGCTATAGTGACGTGACTTAGTTACATCACATTGAATTTAAACAATTAAACACATTTAATGTGTAGGGTTAAAATTGTGATTAGATCGTAATGATTTCAAGACAATCCACTTGTTTTAAAATTTCTAGTGGGAGAGAGATACAAGGGTTGGATCTCACGGCCTCCATTATTAGTTCATAGTGGTGTGGGGTAAACATCTTGTCTTGGCCTCGAGCCTTGCATTCCATGCAAAGGATGTTTATTTCATGGTACTACAAGATTGAATTTGTTGGTTTATAGTGGTTTGATCAAACACCTTGTCTTAGCCTCGAGCTTTGCATTCCATGCAGAAGGTGTTCTTATCATGGTACTACAAAATAAGCCTGTTAAAGGAATGAAATGTGGCTACACATGATTCTAGACAATGGTGTACACTAGACTAAGTTTAATAGTATCCTCTATGCTGAGTTCTTGCTATTATTACTTAGAGGCTAAAGGAAAAGCGGGAAATTATTTTTGTTTGGTAAGAGTTACCACGATAGCATTAATAATGAGAATAATTCTTGCCTGATCATAGTGATTGGTATGCACTCTATGCTGAGGAATATTAATTGCAGGATTAGGTTGTCGTTGCACCTATTATAGTATGTTTTTCGAGTTCCATACTATATGGTTATGGATGCAAAATATAAAGTCCCTGTAATTATGTTCATAGTCTCAAAATAAAATTGTCATAAATTTTTTTCTCTAGCTATTATTTTAAGTGAATCACATTTGTAGGGATTGGATTTGAGCAGTTCTCCTATTGGATGAATGGACTGAGGCCCAACTAGCCCAATACAATAAATTTGTAGATAATGGGTTTAAGAACTAGGCCTTAGTTGGGATTCCAACAACTAAACATGGCTACGAGTGGATTGAATAGCAAGGAAACAATTTTAAGGTGTGAAGTTCTCTCCTCGGCCCTCCTTTGAGGAACTTGAAGTCCTTACTATTTTCTCAATTTCTGGTTACAAAAGTTTCTAAGATGATACAAACTACTACAGCGTTTTCCGCTCCCCCTCTTTCTGGAGGACGTCTTTCATTATATACCCCCTTGTAGTTGATATTGGCCCTCCATTTGTTGATTGTGCAGGCCACCACTTGAGTGCTTGTTCCATCAGCCGCCTTCCCAAACCTCTTGTGGGTTACAGCAACCAAGGTAGCATTGTCCAGAGGTCATTTCCCCATTAATGCGGCTAGAATGTTAGTTGTGAGCATTTAATATGGAGGTGACAGCTTCTCCCTGAATTGCTCCTCTACCATGCTCTTGCGACTGTCCCATTGTACTTGTCCTTTTCCTTGGGATGCTCTGGGAGGCTGCCCTTGATGGCGTACCAATCTTCCTTCCTATGATCTCGGTTGGCCGAGGACAAGATCGTCCTCGGCAATGTTTCTTGGCAGCTTGGGCCTACTACTTTCATCCTTGGACGTTTCTACCTCCTCGGCATGGGCCTTGGGCCCAATATAAAGTGGGCTGGGGTTGCCAAATTCTTAGGCCCCACAATAGCCCCTCAAAATCCTGCTGTCCGGATCCTCGGACGGGGATGAGGGTTTTGATGTCCTCGGGCCTATATTATGGCTTGTCAAGTCCTGTCCCTCATCAATGCCTGAGTCTTTTTACCTGTCCAAGGCACGTTACTGGCGCTTCGGTACACGGAACGCGCCCTCATTAAATTCTGGCGGCTCTGTGCTTCCCACGTTCGACGGTGTGATGGTAATCTAACGGTGGGGATTTCCTTGCATTTATAAGCGGGAAAACCCACACGGTTACCTTTAATTAGGGGTATAAATATTCATTCGAACTGATTTGTCTCTTTATCTTTACAATCAAGAGTTCTTGTGCACATATCCTGAGTTCAGCCAAATCTCCAACTACACTTATGCCTCTTTTCAGCATAAAAGCCTGTCCGAGGAGCTTTTCCTCATTTTTGTATGTCTTCTTCTCTCTCTAGCTCAAGTTTTCTCTCCAATTTCTCACTTTCTTTTGTCCTTTCTTGAGTCTTTTAGTCGTTCCTAGGGATGGGTAGGTTTAAAAAGCTGGTTAAGTCTGAGGAGGCGATGGAAAAATTCATCGATGATTATAGGATACCTAGTAATGTAGGTCTGAGGTATTGTGCAGAAGGGGAGTGGCTTATCAGGAAGGAGGAGGGTGAAGTAGTGGTTCCCATAATTGCCTTCCTTAAAGGCGGTATGAGAATCCCATGGGGCCGGTGATGAGGGACTATTTTAGGCACTTTAGATTAGCTCTTACCCAGTGCGCCACCAATGTGTTCAGGATCCTTGGTTGCGTGGACGCCTTGAACGAGAAGATGGGACTGAGGTTAACCCACCACAATGTAAACTAGTACTACAACCTTCAACACCTGAAGCGTAAATCCTACTCTATGAAGACGAGGGATGATAAGGTTTGGCTTATTCAGTGCCTCCCTGAGTTTAGCAAGGGGTTAAATAAGGATTTTCTTATCGTGTCCGGGGAGTGGCACAACGGCCTTCATTGTCCGACCGTGGAGGGGGCCCTAGGTGGGATATTTAGAGTAGGAAAAGGGATGATTCTTTTTTTTTCTTTTTTTCTTTTTTATGTTATCGCAGCTTGCGTTGTTTGGTTGCTAATACGAATATGCTCTCCTTTTCTGCAGATCCACACGCCTTCGAACGACACTTCCATTTGGTCAACAAGGAAGACTTGGAAACCGCACTCAGGGCGGAGATCTGTGTGAATGAAGCTGACAGCCAAGTTAGAGCCGCTCACAAGATCCTCGGGTATGATCTGATCCAGAAGTCGTTCTCGACTCCGAGGTACGTGATCAGAGCCAAGGATCCTAGGCTTCCTAGGATCACCGTAGCAGAACAAGGGTTCTTGTTTCCTGAAGGGTCTCCCGTTCCGGTAGGTATTTTGTTAGCGGGCCCTTCTTTATCTCCTCAAGCTGTAAAGTCCAAGAGAGGAAGACTAGGAGAAGAAGAGGAAGTTGCTGATTTGGGCCCAACTGAGGACGAATTCAGCGCATTCGACCAGGTAAATCTATCCGAGGATCCTTCTGGTGAGATGGGTTTTAATAGACAACCCCAAACTAGCTTGCTCGACCTGATTGAGGGCTAGCCGGGGAGGGATGCGCTAGAGAAGTCTCAACCCAAGCTTCCTCCTCCCTCAGCCAAGTCTCAACCTGTTCAGACTAGGTCTTCCACCTAGTCTAAGCATCCACATCCTCCTCTTCAGCTGAATCTGCCACAAAGGCCCGAGCCCAATGATTCTAAACATAAAAAGGATCCTAAAGGGGAAAGGCCCATGGGAGCTGATAGATCTCGCTCATCCCAAGAAGAAGAGGAGGAGGTTTGGCGACCTTTGAAGCAGCTAAAAACCGTGCATCAGGACCCACAAAAAGAAGTTGACACTCGGCCTGAGCCCCAAGCTTGGCTCCTTGTGCCGATGCTTCATGGGGCTCCGCTGATGGACGACGCCTCCCTGAGGGACTCCCAAGGAAGCGAGGGTACCTACGTGGCCGATGCGTTGGAAAGGTCCTTGCTGCTGCCAACTGATATGGCCGAGCTGAGGAACCTGAGGAGGCACGAGGTCTGCCTCAACCTCAAGAGGTATTTGGGCATGGTAAGGTTTCCATTTTTTACCTTAGTTGATTCAGTTACTAGTTTTTACCTTACTTTGCGTTTGTTTTCATTGTTAGGCCATTCAGGCCACTTACAGGTTGGAAGAGGTGGCCAATCACCAGAGCAAGGCCTTAGAGATGGAGCGAGATAGGCGCGTGGCCTCTGTTGAGGCTCTCAACAACTCTGATACTGCCCTTAAGAAGGCAAAAGAGGACCTCAAAGAGATGGAGAAAGCCAAAAATAGCGCTGAGTCTGGCTTGGTGGGCTCCCAAAAGTAGGCCGAGGACTAAACAAGGCGCCTTCGTGAAACCCAGGATTAGCTTACCATTGCCAAGGAACAGATAGCTGATCTGAAGAAGAAGCTAGAAGAGGCAGAGGGGGCAAAGGGCGCCTTGGAGAAGGCGAGGGATGAAGCTGTAAAGGGCCGTAATGAGGCAAAGAGGGCCAGGGCCGAGGCTCAAAGCTCCAAGGAGGCAGCCGAGCAGGAGGCTTTTACCTTGGGGATGGCCGAGACTTAGGCCCTATTCAAAGCCCAAGTACCTGGGGTATGCAGGTTCTATTGTTCCCAGGTTTGGAATGAAGCCCTCAAACAAGCTGGAGTTGAGGCTTCATCTGACCTTTGGAAGGTAGAGACCCTTCTGCCATCCAGGAAGCTGCCCCCTCCAGCTCCAAGGCTGAGGCTGCTCATGAGGAGGTTGAGGTTGCTTTACCAGGAGCTGCTTTGGCTACGAATGCTCCTGATGAGTTAGCCGAGGAAGCTGAGCCTTTTGGGGGGAATGAAGCTAACAAAGGTTTTATCCAAGAAGTGCCCCAGGACACTACAAAGTCCTCAGCTGACGCCTCTGCCCTTCATGCCAAGGAGACGGCCCTCCTTGTGGTGCCTTTGCAGGTTATTCCTCCAGGTCAAAGCTCCGTAGACCCTGAGGACGCTCCAGACCAGCCTCCCAAGGGGGGAATGAAGATCAAGCTAAAAAAATAGGCTATCTTGGATTTGTTGTAATGAGACCATCCTCTTTTTTTGTTTTTTTTTTTTTTTTTTTTTTTTTTTTTTAAAGTATTGTAATGAGACCTTCGAATTGGATATATGGAATTCCTCTTTTCTCTTTTTTTTTTTTTATTTTTTTTTATTTTTTATTTTACAATATGTGCTTATCATTATTTATTATTTGTGTTTATTTCTTTTTCCTATTTCTGATAACGATTTCTTGTACTTATATCGCTCATGCCTTGACTGTTAACCAAACAATATCAATAGCTTGAGCTGCATTCCACTTTTGAATTAGCAACGGAAAGTACTAAGTCCATAATGATAATTTATAGTTAGATTTTGGACTATGAAGGGAGTGACCCTATAATAAGCACGCAGCGTTTATAAAGGTAAACCTTCAAATCCTAAGATTAAACGCCACAGCACAATGTGTAAAGGTGCTCATAAATATGTTCTAAAAATTTACTCACCTTAAGAAAACAATTAGTTGCTGATTATGCAGGGGAGTTAAGTTTAATGTGCCCCAGAATGCCTTAAGTGATGCTCATGGGCTTGTGTTTGTTCACATCTTTGAAAGTAGCTAGTTTCCCCATAGGTTTGAGTCCAAGGACCATGCAAGACTTTGGTTCTGTCTAACACTTAGATTCCTCTTGAAGTAGTTAGTTTCCCCATAGGTTTGAGTTTGAGGACCATGCAAGACCTTGGTTCTGTCTAACACTTAGATTTTTTTTGAAGTAGCTAGTTTCCTTATAGGTTTGAGTCCGAGGACCATGCAAGACCTTAGTTCTGTCTAATACTTAGATTCTTTTTGAAGTAGTAAGTTTCCCCATAGGTTTGAGTCTGAGGACCATGCAAGACCTTGGTTTTGTCTAACACTTAGATTCTTCTTGAAGTAGTTAGTTTCCCAATAGGTTTGAGTCCGAGGACCATGCAATACCTTGGTTCTGTCTAACACTTAGATTCTTCTTGAAGTAGTTAGTTTCCCCATTGGTTCGAGTCTAAGGACCATGCAAGACCTTGGTTCTGTCTAACACTTAGATTCTTCTTGAAGTAGTTAGTTTCCCCATAGGTTTAAGTCCGAGGACCATGTAAGACCTTGGTTCTGTCTAGCATTTAGATTCCTCTTGAAGTAGTTAGTTTCCCCATAGGTTTGAGTCTGAGGACCATGCAATACCTTGGTTCTGTCTAACACTTAGATTCTTCTTGAAGTAGTTAGTTTCCCCATTGGTTTGAGTCTAAGGACCATGCAAGACCTTGGTTCTATCTAACACTTAGATTCTTCTTGAAGTAGTTAGTTTCCCAATAGGCTTGAGTCCGAGGACCATGTAAGACCTTGGTTCTGTCTAGCACTTAGATTCTTTTTGAAGTAGTTAGTTTCTCCATAGGTTTGAGTCCGAGGACCATGCAATACCTTGGTTCTGTCTAACACTTAGATTCTTCTTAAAGTAGTTAGTTTCCCCATAGGTTTGAATCTGAGGACCATGCGAGACCTTGGTTCTGTCTAGCACTTAGATTCTTCTTGAAGTAGTTAGTTTCCCCATAGGTTTGAGTCCAAGGACCATGCAAGACCTTGGTTCTGTCTAACACTTAGATTCCCCTTGAAGTAGTTAGTTTCCCCATAGGTTTGAGTCCGAGGACCATGCAAGACTTTGGTTCTGTCTAACACTTAGATTCTTCTTGAAGTAGTTAGTTTCCCCATAGGTTTGAGTCCGAGGACAATGCAATACCTTGGTTCTGTCTAACACTTAGATTTTTCTTGAAGTAGTTAGTTTCCCCATAGGTTTGAGTCTGAGGACCATGCAAGACCTTGATTTTGTCTAACGCTTAGATTCTTCTTGAAGTAGTTAGTTTCCTCATAGGTTTGAGTCCGAGGACCATACAAGACCTTGGTTCTGTCTAACACTTAGATTCTTCTTGAAGTAGTTAGTTTTCCTATAGGTTTAAGTCAGAGGACCATGCAAGACCTTGGTTCTATCTAGCACTTAGACTCTTCTTAATGAAACACAAGGCATATAATCATAATAGACTTAGAATTTGAAATAGAGAAATGTTTTCATTAATAATAATACATTCTCAGGTTATTTACATTCCACGGACATGGTACAGCTTTTTCATCTAAGTCTTCTAAGTAGTACGCACCTACCCCTGCTACTGAAGTAATTCGATATGGCCCATCCCAATTGGGTCCCAGCTTTCCCCATGAAGCATTCTTGGCAACCCCCATAACTTTCCTCAACACTAGGTCCCCCGGTGCTAGTGGTCTTAGCTTCACATTGGCATCATACCCCTACTTGAGCTTCTGATGGTAATAGGCCAATTAGATCATTGCCCTTTCCTTTTGTTCATCAATCACATCTAGGCTCTTCCTTAGTAGTTCATCATTACCGCTTGGGGTGAAGGAGCTCGTCCTCAATGTTGGGAAGTTTGCCTTTAGAGGGATAACAGCCTCAGCCCCATAGGTCATGGCAAAAGGTGTCTCCCCTGTGGATCACCGTGGTGTAGTCCGATAAGTCCATAAGATGTGTGGCAGCTCTTCTACCCATCTTCCCTTAGCATCGTCCAGTCTCTTCTTAAGCCCATTGACTATGACTTTGTTAACAGCCTTGGCTTGCCTATTTCCCTGAGGGTAAGCTGGAGTTGAATACCTGTTTGTGATCCCCAGTTCACAACAGTATCTTCTGAAGGTTTTGCTATCAAACTGAAGCCCATTATCTGAAATGAGGGTATGAGGGACCCCGAACTGTGTAACAATGTTCCTCCAAACGAATTTCTTAGCATCGACATCTCTAATGTTGGCCAAAGGTTCAGTTTCGACCCATTTGGTAAAGTAATCTGTGCCGACCAACAGATATCTCTTATTTCCTGGCACCTTGGGGAAAGGGCCTACAATATCCAGGCCCCACTGGGTGAACGGCCACGGACTGGACAAAGGATTGAGGAGCCCTCCAGACTAATGAATATTTAGGGCAAACCTTTGGCATTGGTCACATTTCTTAGCGTATTACATGGCTTCTTTATGCATCCTCGCCCACCAATGTCCCTAGGTAATGGCTCGGTGTGACGGAGATCTTCCCCCTGTGTGGCTCCCACAGATCCCTTCGTGCTGCTCCTCAAGCAATAGCTCTGATACCTCAGAGTGAATACACAGTAAGTGTGGCCCAGAGTAGGAGCGCTTATACAATTTGAGATCCTCGGATAACCAGAACCGAGGAGCATTTCTTCGTATTTTCTCGGCCTCTGACTTTTCCTCGGGTAGAATGTCATCCTTGAGGAATCTCACTATAGGGTCCATCCAGCTAGGACCCGCTCTAACTTGATGGGCATGAACCACGCCTTTTGCAACCTCATTTGCCCTATCCAGATGCTCGACAAGGATAATCCGAGGCAGACTCCCGGCCGAGGAGGTAGCAAGCGTGGCTAATGAGTCTGCATGGGTATTTTCACTTCTGGAGACATGTGACAGGCTAAAAAGATCGAAGCCTGACCGCAAACATTTGACCTGGCTTAAGTACTCTTGCATCCTCACATCTCTGGCTTCCAACTCTCCTTTTACTTAGCCCACTACCAATCTCGAGTCCAAGAACATCTCTACTGCTTTTCCACCCATTTTCTGCACCATGGCCATCCCTTGCAACAAGACCTCAAACTCGGCTTCGTTGTTTGTGGCCGAGAACCCAGTCTCAAGGATTTCTCTATGATAGCCTTATCAGGGGATATTAGAACCAGCCCAACTCTGAAACCCCTTTGATTCGTTGTGCCATCAATGTACACCTTCCAACGTAGGGGTCCTGGCATAGAGATCACCCTAACTGACTTTCCATCCATGTTTCGCCCCTCTGCTATTGCTTCCACTATCGGTTCAGCAAATTCGGCCACTAGATCTGCCAGGACCTGGCCTTTTATAGAGGTCCGAGGCATGTACTTGTGTCAAAAGCCCCCAGAATTGTGTTCTACTTGGCGATCTTTCCGGTGTAATTAACAGTCCGAAGCACAGACCTCAAGGGGAGTTGGGTTAGAACAACCACGGTGTGGGCCTGGAAATAATGGGGAAGCTTTCGCGTAGCATGGACCACGACTAGTATGGCTTTCTCCAATGGTAAGTACTTGACCTTAGCTTCGTGTAGCGACTTGCTCACATAATAGACTGGCTTTTGAATGCCGTTGTCATCTCGTATTAGCACCAGGCTTACAGCATGAAGAGCCACAGCAATGTATGCATATAGGACCTCATCGGCCTCAGGATTGGACATGATAGGTGGCCGAGATAGGTATTCCTTGAGTTGCTAGAAGGCCACAGCATAATCCTCGGACCACTCAAATCCTTTCCATTTGTTGATCAGGAGATAGAAAGGCCTGCATCTATCAGCCGACCTGGAAATGAATCGATTCAGGGCCACGATCATTCCAGTGAGCTTTTGGTCCTCCTTGGGGTTTTGCAGAGGCTTTAGATTATGAATAGCCTTGATTTGGTCAGGATCGACCTCAATTCCCCTATGGGTAATAATGTAGCCTAAGAACTTGCCAGATCCTACGCCAAATGAGCATTTGCCTATCTCTGGGCCAGTCTGAATGAGCAGCCTAATCATGCCCTTTGGGATAACAAGCTTCCCGTCAAAACTCATCAAAGGGGAGCTATAGGGTGTTAAGTCCTCCAGTTTTAACTTCAGCCCCTTGTAAAGGTCAGGGTACATAATCTCAGCCCTGCTGCCATCGTCCACCATCACTCTTTTAACGTCGTAGTCCCCAGTTCTGAGGGTGACCACCAGTGCATCATCATGGGGTTGGGTGGTCCCAATCTTGTCTTCCTTTGAAAAACTCAAGATTGGGTGGAAACTCCTTCTAGCCCTCTTCAGCTCAGACTGGACTCCTCGGTAGGCATCTGAGCCATAGATAACACTCGTGAGGGGCGCGTGCCCGTTCTTCCTGGCGCGGCTAAGATCACATTGATCGTCCCTGTGGGTGGCCTCAGGGCAGTATCTCTCTGGGGCTCCTGATAGGTCTGGTCTTGATAACCACTGGATTTATGTAAAAGGGGCTTCAGTTTTCCTTCTCGGACTAGTTGGTCCAGATAGTTCCAGAGATTCCTACAGTTCTCCGTGGTATGTCCATGGTCCTGGTGGTACTGGCAATAAAGGTTCTGATTGCGCTTCGTGGGCTCTCTTGCCATTTTATTCGGCCACTGAACGTATGGTTCGCTCCTGATTTTCTCCAACACTCGATGCTCCAGATTGTCCTACAAAATCCCTCCTCGGGCGATTGTTGTTATATCAGTCCGACTTGAAATTCCTCTTCTCCTGAGGGATAACCTTCTCTTTTCCCTTGCCTTGCAGCTGGTCTTCCTCTACTCGTTTGTACTTATCGATCCGATCCATCAGCTGGCGCACGATGGTGGCAGGCTTATCAGTCAGAGACTTCCTCAAGCCGTGCCCGGTTGGGAGGCTATTTTTGAAGGTGCTGATGGCGACATCATCAAAATTGTTGTCCATTTCATTATACATCTCCCTATATCTGTCCAAGTAGGCCTTTAGAGTTTCTCCATCATGCATGAATAAAGACAACAATGCACTTAAGGGCCGAGGAGCTCTGCGGTTTGTAACGAAACGGGAGCCAAAGGCTTGAGTTAGCTGCCTATACGAATCTATGGAATTCATCTTTAAGCCATTGAACCACCTCATTGCCACTGGTCCTAAGCTAGATAGGAAAACCTTGCACATCAGCGCCTCGTTTTTGGAAAGGACAACCATCTTTTGGTTAAACTGGCTCACATGCTCCACAGGGTCTGTTTTGACGTCATAAATAGTGAAGGTTGGCTGTTGAAACCGCCGAGGGAGTATAGCCTCTTCAATATGGCGTGTGAAAGGCGACTTGGAGAGTTGATCCAGTGCCCTGCTCATGGCATTGCTTCCCAAGCCCCTAGGAGTTGAGCTTCTATGTGTACGCCTCCAATAGTGCTCTTCTTTATGAGAGAAGGTCTCGCTTAGAGGAGTTCTCGATCTTTGCCTATAGTCATCATCACTTTCATCATCGGAGGGCATGTAGGGGCTAGAAGGAGGCCGCCTTCATTGTGCATGGCGCAGCTTTCTCTTCAAGCCGTCTATCTCTCACTGCATGGCCAGCTTGTCATCCTGTCTCTATGATATGTGACTCTTAACTTCTTCCGATTGCATGGCCTGCTTGTTATCTTGTCTCCGGAGCACGTGACTGCCCCCATGAGAGTGGCTTCTGCTGGTTTGAGTGGTGTACACACTTCCCTCTCGAAACCTTCCATTCTCTTCATTTCGATCACGCTCGAGGTTGGGAAAGTTATCCCATCGTTGGGATCTGGCCGGCTCAGGCTGGTGGGAGCCTGCTTGGTGAGGACCTGATTCTACCATGCTTGATTGTTGCCCTTACTAACGTACAAGTTCTTCCTATAGACGGCGCCAATTGTAGGGACTGGGTTTGAGCACTTCTCCTATTGGATGAGTGGACTCAAGCCCAACTAGCCCAATACAATAAATTTGTAGAGGATGGGTTTAAGAACTAGGCCTTAATTGGGATTCCAACAACTAAACATGGCTATGAGTGGATTGAATAGCAAGGAAACAATTTTAAGGTGTGAAGTTCTCTCCTCGGCCCTCCTCTGAGGAACTTGAAGTTCTTACTATTTTCTCAATTTCTGGTTACAAAAGTTTCTAAGACGATACAAACTACTACAACGTTTTTCGCTCCCCCTCTTTCTGGAGGATGTCTTTCATTATATACCCCCTTGTAGTTGATCTTGGCCCTCCATTTGTTAATTGTGCAGGCCACCACTTAAGTGCTTGTCCCATCAACCGCCCTCCCAAACCTCCTGTGGGTTATAGCAACCAAGGTAGCACTGTTCAGGGGTCATTTCCCCATTAATGCGGTCAGAACGTTAGTTGTGAGCATTTAATGTGGAGGTGACAGCTTTTCTTTGAATTGCTCCTCCACCATGCTCTTGTGACTATCCCATTGTACTTGTCCTTTTCCTTGGGATGCTCTGGGAGGCTGCCCTTGATGGCGTACCAACCTTCCTTCCTATAATCTCAGCTGGCCGAGGACAGGATCGTCCTCGACAATGTTTCTTGGCAGCTTGGGCCTCCTACTTTCATCCTCGGACGTTTCTACCTCCTCGGCATGGGCCTTAGGCCCAATATAAAGTGGGCTGGGGTTGCTAAATTCTTAGGCCCCATAACATTAACTAAGAAATAATTTTGGACATGGTGCTTAAAGGAGCTGAAGTACATATTCATGTTTCGATTCAGCATTGTCATAATTTCCTATACATGATGCATTTATGGAAGATAGCTTATGATATGATCATAATCTCCATTGAAATGCTAGAATGTTTCATTGGCTTCTATCTCAATTGTGCTATAGCATGAGATGCAAGAGTTAGTACTAAACTTAGACTTCATATCAAGTCTAAATGAGATGTTTGGTATGAAATATCGTGCTATTAGATGATATTCGATATAAATCATATTGAGTGCTAAGAAAAGCTTAAGGAGTCCCAATTCTATGTCATTTTATGAAAATCTTTTAATATTAAAATAAATTAGAATTCTTGAATGTAGAGATTAAATGTTAATCTCATTTGGATATGATCCAGAAGTCCTTGTTAGAATCATTTGATCAATTCAAATTGTTTTGAAAATAAATTCTTTTTATATTATCTCAATTGATGAGTGAGTTCTACGCAACGGAAGACATCCTAAAAACTAAGGCTAGGATCAATATGATTTAATTCAAATTCTTAGCCTAAACCAAAAGGAAAAGGTAGTAAGAAGAAGAATTATAATACCAAACAGTTTGGCAAGCAAGTTGCCCTAGTAGTTGCCAAAAGGAAATTAGACTTAAAAGTATGACCAAAGGAAAGTGTTTCTGTTTTGGTTGAACTAAGCATTGTCCATGATTGTTTTCTAGATGGAGATTTACATGTTTTACTTTTTAAAGAGAAAGTTTCCATCCTTTGGTATTATATGTTTTGGTACTGTAGGGTCACGGTTTACAGGCCCAGGCCCAAAGGTCCGTTTGGACGATGGTTTGGTGAGCCCTATACAATAAAATTTGTAGAGAATGGGCCAAAGAGCTAGGTTTTGTTGATTTGTACTAACAGCTAGGGAATATTTCAATAATAAACAAGAGTAAAAGGCACATAATGCTTAACTAAAGTGCTGTCCGAGGAGACTAAATATGACTAAATGTTGCCGTTCTGGACTTTCATACAACACTTGGGATTACAGTCATTCTGCCCCCTCTTTTTGAGAGATCTTTTACATTTATATAGGCCGTTTCAGAACATCCTGACCATACACTTGTTACCATCAAAATTCATACTTGAGTGCATGTTCCATCAAGCTTCTTCTTTTGTTATCTTTGAGTGGTGGTAGCTGAAAGTTGTACTATTCAGGGGTCTTCTCCCCATAAATGCGGCCAGAAAAGTTGCTGTAGCGCATTTAATGCGGTGGTAGCAGCTTTTCCCAGGGATATTTTCATGCTATCATCGCCTTTGCACGTGCCTGAAGTTCGTCCTCATCGTTGTAGCTTTCTGAGCAGTTTCCTAAATCATTCGAGCACTCACCTGAGCGACATTCGTGCTGTCTGAGGAAGTCAACCTCCTCGGACTATACTCCTACCCCTTTTTCTCGCATGGCCCTCTATCCTGGGGCGTCTTCCAGATATTTCCTCCTCTTCAGACGGATCCACGTATAGGGCCCATGGCCCAGCATACAAGTTTGGGCTCTTATCCCCACAATTGCCCCTTAAAATTTTAATTTTTCTCTTGCATCCATGGAGAAAAAGTGGGATTTTGACTTGCTTTCGAAGTGGGGGTATTGATGTAAAAGTACATGAGTTCGCGCGTGTGGGAACGTAGCTTTAGGCGCTTCATAATTGTTACTAACGTTTCGGTGTTCGTGAAGCGCCATTAATTGCTCCAGGCGGCGCTCTGCTCTTTGCATCCAACGGTGATGAATTAATCCAATGACTGGCATTTTTCCTTAGGGTTTGGGTGGGATAACTCCCCCCATTTTTCGTCTTCTATATAAAGCTTTGAGGGAAGCCTCTTACTGGTTACTTTACGAATTCTTAAGCGTTTAGCGATCTTCAGCACTCCAACATTCTAAGCCTCCTAGGTCACTAAGCCTCTTATAGTGATTTCTTAGAAACTCTTGCGAATTTTCCTTCTAAAAATTTCAAGGGTCGCGATACACCTTAGATCGTGTAAGTTTTGATTTATTTAAACCTTCGATTTCTCCTCAGCTGGTCTTTTCGGTCTTCAAATTTTTACTCTTCCATTCGCCGATTTTAGTAGTCCCCCCCCCCCCCCCTTTTTTTGCTTTGTAGAAATGGGTAGGTTTGCGCACCTAGTGAATTCTCCTGCCAAGATAGAAGCCTTCAAGGAAAAATACCGTATTCCCCAGGGGGTCAATCTACGTTACTGTCCTATTGAGTGTATAGCATCCAATTGAGAAGAGGGGGAGGTTATCATCCCCATGATAGCCTTTATAGAGGGGGGGCTGACCTTCCCAATGGGTAGAGTTACTAGAGACTACATTTTCAACCATAGGTTGTGCCCCGACCAATGCGCACCCAATTTATTTAGGATTTTGGGAAGTGTTGATGCTCTCAACGAGCATCTAGGTCTGCGGCTCACATGGCACGATGTGGTGCACATGTACGAGTGCCATTCCCAATAATTTGCCGGATGCTATCTTAAATCCCGCTCGGACGTAGTAAGGATGATTTCATGCCTGCCTAAATCGAATAAGGGCATGAAAGATGATTATCTTATAGCTTCAGGAGTGTGGCACGACGGCGTTCACTGTCCAATCTGAGTGGAAAAGCCAGGTGGGACACCTTAGAATTAGGTTCCTTAGTGATGGACTTAGTTCAATCCTCGACCTTGCTTTGTTTCCTGTTTGGCCTTTTATGATTATGGCTTGTAAGTGTTTAATCGTTTCTTTCCTCAGCTGTGTTTGCAAACAGAAGGCAAGTAGCCCTCAGGTTGAGCTTAACCAACGTTCGGGCACTAAATTATTTATTGAGATCCAAGATCTTTGTCAGTGCGGATAGGCAATTACGGGCAGTTCACTTAATTTTGGATTTCAAGCCCATCTCGGACACATTTCTGGACGTTAGCAACGCCATAAGATCTGGTGATCCGAGGATACAACGGATTGACGTGTCTCGGCCTAACTTCTTGGCACCGGACGATCTCCTACCTGTGCCGCATCTAACCCCCGAGGGCGTTCCTCTAGCAGTTCACCCCGTCCAACAATTCCCTTCGTAACAACGGCAGCCGAAGAAGCTGTGGTCTCCTTTAGTGCTTCGCTTGAAGAAGAAATCGACAAATTTCAATTCGAAGAAGAGGAAGGTTAGGGAGTAGGAGCAATTGTGATATCAGAGGCGGAAGAAGAACCAGATAAACATTCAAGCGTTCAGGCCCCCGTACCTCTGATCTCTTGTTTGGGGGATTCTTCGGACGAAGAGACAGAAACAATGGCTTCGAAAGCTGATGGCAAGAGCTTAAGGGAGCTCCTGAAGGGAAGGGGCATGGCACCCATCCCCCCCGAAGCCAAAAAGTCTAAATCCATAGCAAATCTCCCTTCTCTTCCCCCTCCTCAGCTTCCTGCTGATCTCGGACCAAAGATAGTCCCAGAGCCGAGGAGGAAAAGGCAACATGACGCCCCTGAAGAAGGTGAAATAGGCCCTTCGAAGGGAAATAAACAACAGAAAGTGACAAAGGACCAGCGGGGCAAAAGGTCCTCTTCTGTCGAGAGCCAAGAGGACCTCCTCGAGGCTGATGTGCGCCGACCACCGCGCGTATGGTCCCCTAAGTTGGATCTCGATGGTGCTGCCCTTCCTTATGACACTACAATCAGAAACTACCAAGGGGGGAAGGTAGGTCTCATTGCTGAGGTCCTGGAGCGACCACTCCTCCTGCCGAGGGATATGGACGCCTATAGGCGTTTTAGTCAACAAGAGCTCTTCCTCTCTCTCAAAAGGGACCTGGCCATGGTAAGTGGTTTGTTCCGCTTCTTCTAGTAATGCATCAGTTATTTTTATTCATACTCCGTTTTACGCTGTTTTTCCGTTCTGTTGTGCAGATTACTCAACAAGTTTACATGGCTGAAGAGTGGAACAAGGATGCCCATAATGAGGCCTGGGCGAAGGCTCAATGTAAGTCCGAGGTTGAAAAAGAGCTGGGCAGCCTCAAAGAGGACAAGGCGAAGCTTGCTGAGGAGTTGAAGGAGGCCATTCGGCAGAGGGACAGTGCTAACGCTGGCCTGAAAACTGCGGAGAGGCAGGCCAAAGATCAACGCAAACAGCTGCACTTGACTTAAATCAACCTCGCCACTGAGAGGCAGTTTGTGCAAGACCTTCGCGCCGAGCTTCAACGAGTCAAGGATGCATCTCAGCTGGCCAAGGAGGCGGCCGAGGCGGAGAAGCAGGTAGCGTACAAACTTGGGGTGGAGGAGACCCAAGCCAGACTGATAGAGGAACTCTCTGCAGTATGCAGAGAATACTACGAGATATCTTGGGGTAAGGCCCTTGATGCTGTAGGGGTTCCTTCTGATTCTGACTTGAGGCAACCTGAGAGCGTCTATTATGATCCTGAAATTTGCGAGCTCCCAGGTCCTGACTCCTCTTATCCCAAACAAGCTCCGTTGGGATTCGAACAGCAACTTGCGGCCCAAACCCTTCCTCCTGAACTTAATTCTCAAGCCCCAGATACTGCTGGCTCCCAACCAAGTCAGGCTGTTGACCCCTCGAGGTCCCAAACAAAAGCTTAGTTAATGAATGTAATAATTTTTTTTTTTTTTTTAGTGGTTATACTCTTCTTTCAATTAATGGATGTATCTTTTGCTTCCTTTTGTCTTCTTTGGTATCTTTATCAACAATAATGCCTTGTTAATGACGCGTATAATTTAACTGAGTACTAACAGGAACTAGTTCATATAATGGTTGGTGCATCACTTAAATTGGATTCTGTTTAGCGTATCATCTGGTCTGAGGATTGTAGTCATAATAGAGTAAGTTTAAACACTTAGAAAAAGCATCGTAGTGTTAACTCCTATCATCTGGTCTGAGGACTGCAGGAATGATAGAGTTTAAGTTTAAACACTTGGGAAAAACATCATAATGTTAACTCCTAACATCTGGTCCAAGGACTGCAGGAATGATAGAGTTTAAGTTTAAACACTTAGGAAAAAAAAAACATCGTAGTGTTAACTAACTCATATCATCTGGTCCGAGGACTACAGGCATGATTGAGTTTAAGTTTAAACACTTAGGAAAAACATCGTGGAGTGTTAACTAACTCGTATCATCTGGTCCGAGGACTACAGGCATGATTGAGTTTAAGTTTAAACACTTAGGGAAAAATGTCGTGGAGCTGCACAAAGGTTTTACACACTAGATGCATATATGCCAATTAATAATAATACATTTTTAGGTTATTTACATTCCACGGTCATGGTATTGCATGCTCATCTAGATCTTCTAGAAAGTAAGCCCCAATGCCTGCCTCTGCGGTAATGTGGTACGGCCCTTCCCAATTTGGTCCTAATTTTCTCCATGCTAGGTTCTTTGCAGCGCCTAAGACTTTTCTCAATACTAAATCACCAGGGGCCAGTGGTCTCAGCTTCACGTTGGCGTCATAGCCCTGTTTGAGCTTGTGCTGATAATATGCCAATTGGACCATTGCGTTCTCCCTCTTTTCTTCAATCAAGTCTAAGCTTTTCCCCAGTAAGTCATTGTTCTCGCTCGTACTGAATAAGCTAGTCCTTAAGGTTGGGAGGCCAGTTTCTAATGGAATGACAGCCTCAGCACCATAAGTCATCGAGAATGGGGTCTCCCAGTAGACCTACGAGGGGTGGTTTGATACGTCCAAAGAACATGTGGCAGTTCCTCCACCCATTTACCCTTTGCGTCTTCTAGTCTCTTCTTTAGTCCGTTCACTATGTCTTTGTTAACGGCCTCTGCTTGTCCATTTCCTTGGGAGTAGGTAGGGGTAGAGTATCTATTTGTAATTCCTAGCTCGCAGTAGTATCCTCTAAAAGCTTTACTGTCAAACTGAAGGCCATTGTTCGAGATGAGGGTATTTGGGGCCCCAAATCGTGTAACGATGTTCTTCCAGACAAATCTCTTGGCATCAATATCTCTGATGTTTGCCAAGGGCTCAGCTTCCTCCCATTTGGTGAAATAATCCGTGCCGACCAGCAGATACCTCTTGTTTCCTGCTGCTTTGGGGAAAGGACCCACGATGTCCAAGCCCCATTGGGCGAATGGCCATGGGCTAGACAGTGGATTAAGGACCCCCCCTAGCTGATGTATGTTTGGTGCAAACCGCTGGCACTGATCGCATTTTTTCACATATTCTAAGGCCTTTTTCTACATGTTCGGCCACTAGTATCCTTGAGTGATAGCACGGTGCGCTAGGGATCTACCATCAGTATGACTTCCGCAAATTCCCTTATGGAGCTCCTCAAGGAGCATCTCAATTGCTTCGGGATGCACGCATAGTAAGTATGGTCCTGAGAAAGACCGTTTATACAATTTCTGTTCCCGGGATAGCCAGAACCGTGCAGTCTTCCTTCGTATCTTGTTAGCTTCGGACTTTTTTTCAGGTAGTGTATCTTCTTTCAAAAATAGTGCCACTGGATCCATCCAGCTGGGTCCTGCTTTTACCTGATGGACTTGAACCGTCCCTCCTCGTGGCCCAGTAGGTCCACACAGGTGTTTCACAAGGATAACCCTAGAAAGGCATTGATTCGAAGAGGTCGCCAGGGTGGCTAGTGAGTCAGCATGAGAGTTGCCGTTTCTGGGGATGTGTAGCAAATTAAAAGATTCAAACTCTGACTGTAGACGTTTAACTTGGCTCAAGTACTCTTGCATTCTTTCATCTTTCGCCCCGAATTCCCCCAGTACTTGCCCGACAACTAGCCTTAAGTCTGAGAACATTTCCACTGCTTTTCCTCCCATTTTTTGAATCATTACCATTCCCATCAGTAGAGCTTCGTATTCAGCTTCATTGTTTGTGGCCGTGAAGCCTAGTCTCAGTGACTTCTCGATAACGATCTTCTCTGGAGATATTAACACTAGCCCCACTCCAGATCCTCTCTAATTTGCTGCACCGTCAACATACACTTTCCAAGTCAGGTGACCTTATTGGGAAATCATGCCAACCGATTTTCCATCCATGTTCTGTATTGGATTCAATTCTTCTAACAAGGGTTCGGTGAATTCAGCCACTACATTCGCAAGTACTTGACCCTTCATGGAGGTGCAAGGCATGTACTTGATGTCAAATGCCCCTAGAATGGTCCCCCATTTAGCTATCCTCCCTGTGTAATCAGCACTTCGGAGTATTGTCTTAAGGGAGAGTTGGGTGAGGATGACAACCGTATGTGCTTGGAAATAATGAGGCAGCTTACGTGTACCAAGTACTACTGCCAAAATGGCCTTCTCTAGTGGCAGGTAATGAATCTCGGCCTTATGTAGCGATTTGCTCAGATAATAAACAGGCTTTTGAACACTGTTATCAACTCGTATCAACACCAGACTCACAGCATGGAGGGCCACGGCGATATAGGCAAAAAGGACTTCATCCTTCTCGGGACTGGACATAATGGGGGGCCGAGAAAGGTAGGCTTTAAGCTGCTGGAAGGCCATGGCACACTCTGGGGTCCATTCAAACCCCCTCCACTTATTCAACAACTAGAAGAATGGCCAGCATCTGTCTGCCGACCTGGAAATGAAACGATTCAAGGCCGCAGTCATTCCGGTCAATTTCTGAACTTCCTTTGGATTTCGAGGGGGTTGTAAGTTGTTTATAGCCTTAATCTGGTTGGGGTTCACCTCGATTCCCCTATGGGTGACCATGTAGCCCAAAAACATGCCCGACCCCACACCAAATGAGCACTTGGATGCGTTTAAGCACAATTTGTGTTTTCTGAGGACTTCAAGAACGTCCCTGAGATCCCCAATATGCTCAGCTATGACCTTGCTTTTCACCACCATCTCATCAATATAAACTTCCATACTCTTACCCAACTGAGGCTCAAACATCCTAGTCATCATCCTCTGATAGGTAGCTCCTGCGTTCTTCTAACCGAACGGCATTACCTTGTAGTGGTAATTTCCAATGGGGGTGACAAAAGCTGTCTTTTCCTGATCATCCAAAGCCAATGGTATTTGATGATACCCCTAAAAAGTGTCCAGGAAACTCATCCGAGGGTGGCCAACGGTAGCATCAACTAGTTGATCGATCTTCGGCATGAGGAATGGATCTTTTGGACAAGCTTTATTCAGGTCGGTGAAGTCCACGCACACTCGCCATTTTCCGCTTTTCTTCTTCACCACCACAGTGTTAGCCAACCATTCAGGATAAAATACTTCCTTAATTGCTCCGGCCCGTTTGAGTTTCATCACCTCTTCTTTGACAGCGTCTGCGTGTTCTTTTGATGGGCGTCGGAGCGGTTGCTTTCTAGGGATGATGGCAGGGTTAACATTCAGGTGATGGCAAATGAACTCTGGGTTCACCCCCAGGGCCTCTGTGGAGTCCCATGCAAATACGTCAATGTTGGTTCTGAGGAATTCTCTTAGCTTTTTCTTCTCTTGAGGAGGCAGCAGGGATCCGACTTGAAAGAACTTTTCTGGATCATCATCAATAACGACCTTTGTCAAGCTTTCGCACTCTGCTCCCTCAACTAAGCCCTCGGCGTCCAACACCGGGGATTTTAACTGTTATAAGTCCCTTTCTTTATGGGCCGAGGATTCGGCTTCAGGTTTATGCTGGATCGCTGCCACCAGATATTGTTTGGCCACCGATTGGTCTCCTAGAATTTCCTTAACCTGTCCCTCGAACGGGTATTTAATCTTCTGATGAAGAGTGGAAGAAACGGCCCCTAATGTATGGAGCCAAGGCCTGGCCACAATTGCAGTGTAGGGCAAGTAAGCGTCCACCACTATAAAATCTACTTCCACTACTTCAGACCCAGTTTGTACGGGTAGCCTGATTTGGCCTCTCGGGATGACCACCTTCCCATCGAAACTCACCAAGGGAGAGCTATAGGGTGTTAGGTCTTCAGGCGTCAAGTTCAGCCCCTTATAAAGGTCTAGGTACATTATTTCTGTGCCACTGCCTTACTCTACCATCACTCTCTTCACGTCATACCCCCCTATCCTGAGAGTGATCACCAACGCATCGTCATGGGGTTAGATAGTTTCGATTTTGTCCACGTCCGAGAAGCCCAACACTGGTTGAATTTCCATTCTAGCCCTCTTCAGCTCTCTATTAACATCTTCGGAGGGCAGCCGAGCAACAGATAGTATTCTAGATGGGCAAGACCCTGTTCTTCCTGGCGCGGCAAAGATGACATTTATCGTGCCTAGGGGGGGCCTTGAAGAATCATCCTTCCCGGATCCTGCATTTTCCTAGTTACCCTGACCATGGGAATGATGTAAGAATTGTTTTAACTTGCCTTCGCTGACGAGTTGGTCCAAATGGTCCCATAGACTCCTACAATCCTCCGTAGTATGTCCGTGATCCTAATGATACTGGCAATAAAGGTTGTGGTTGCACCTTTTAGGGTTTCCCACCATTTTGTTTGGCCTCTTGAAGAAGGGCTCATTCTTGATCCTCTCCAGGACTTAGTGCACCGGCTCTCGGAACACGGCGTTAACTGTCTGAAGGTTCGCCAAACCTGGTTGTCCAACCCAATCTCTCTGCGGCCTGTTTTGGCCTTGCCGATCCGACCTGAAATTCCTCCTCTCCTGAGGGATAACCTTATCTTTTCCCTTACCATGTTGCTGGTCTTCTTCGTCTCTTTTATACTTGTCAATCCTATCCATCAGCTGGTGCACACTGGTAATAGGTTTGCCCGTTAGAGACTTCCTCAGGCTGTGTTCAGTGGGGAGGCCGAGCTTAAAGGAGCTAATGGCTTCTTGGTCACAATCATCTTCCATCTCGTTGAACATTTTCCAGAACCTATCCGAATACGACTTCAGAGTTTCGCCCTCTCGCATGCTTACGGACAATAGGGAGGCCAATGACTGCAAAACCCTGCGACATGTGACAAAACGGGACCCAAATGCCTGAGTGAGCTCTTGAAAGGAGCTTATAGAGTCCGCTTTCAGGCTATCAAACCATCTCATAGCGATTGGTCCTAAACTGGACGGGAAAACTTTGCACATCAAGGCTTCATCTCTGGAATGAACGGCCATCCTCTGGTTGAAATGACTCACGTGTTCCACAGGGTCCGTTCAGCCGTTATAGATGGTAAACATCGGCTGATGAAAACGTCAAGGGAGTCTTGCACTCTCGATGTATGTGTGAAGGGGGACCTGGAAATTTTTTTCAGAGCCCTACTCATAGCGTCATGCCCTACACCTCGGTGTGATGGGCTCCGCACCTGCCGTTGATGATGATGCTCTTTTTCGTAGGTGAAGGTTTCGCTGGGTGGGGTTCGAGACCTCCGCCTGTACTCAATATCTCTTTTGCCGTTAGAGGAAATGTCCGAATCTTCAAAAGCTTTTCTCTTCCTTGCATGGCGTAATTCTCTTTTTAACCGATCAATCTCTAGTTGCATATTCTTGTTGTCACTTGCATGGGAGATACGGTCCTCCCTACGAGGTTGACTCCTGTCAATGTGTATGGTGTGGACACTTCCTTCACGGTCACCTCTCTGCTCAAGGAAGAGGAAAGGGTCACCACGCTTTGAGCCTCTCGATTCCGCTTGTCGTTGTCCTGGTTCAGCCATAGCTAGCTGTTAAACCCACTATCACTCAAGCTCTTCTCACAGACGGAGCCAATTGTAGGGTCACGGTTTACAGGCCCGTTTGGACGATGGTTTGGTGAGCCCTATACAATAAAATTTGTAGAGAGTGGGCCAAAGAGCTAGGTTTTGTTGATTTGTACTAACGACTAAGGAATATTTCAATAATAAACAAGAGTAAAAGGCACACAATGCTTAACTAAAGTGTTGTCCGAGGAGACTAAATATGACTAAATGTCGTCATTCTAGACTTTCATACAACACTTAGGATTACAGTCATTCTGCCCCCTCTTTTTGAGAGATCTTTTACAATTATATAGGCCCTTTCAGAACATCCTGACCTTACACTTGTTACCATCAAAATTCATACTTGAGTGCATGTCCCATCAAGCTTCTTCTTTTATTATCTTTGAGTGGTGGTAGCTAAAAGTCGTACTATTCAGGGGTCTTTTCCCCATAAATGCGGCCAGAAAAGTTGCTGCAGCGCATTTAATGCGGTGGTAGCAGCTTTTCCCTAGAATATTTTCATGCTACCATCGCCTTTGCATGTGCCTGAAGTTCGTCCTCATTGTTGTAGCTTTCTGAGCGGTTTCCTAAATCATCCGAGCACTCGCCTGAGCGACATTCGTCCTGTCCGAGGAGGTCAACCTCCTCAGACTATACTCCTACCCCTTTTTTTTGCATGGCCCTCTATCCTGGGGCATCTTCCAGCTATTTCCTCCTCCTCGGACGGATCCACGTATAGGGCCCATAGCCCAGCATACAAGTTTGAGCTCTTATCCCCACAGGTACTTATGTCTAAATCTTATTAATCTAAATGGTATTCAAGATTGGTGAAAGATGGGCTTTTAGAACCATTATTTTGTTATATTCCCAATTTATGAATTCTATTTAGAGGATAATATGATCTAGGACTCCTTTATTGTAAAGGAATATAGTATTAATGACTTCTTTAAGTCAGTGCAGACATGAAGGAGGAATAAGACTCTTTTAGAAATAGTAAAGAACATGATAAGTATTTCCATTTGCTTATTTCTTTTGGTGATATACTCTAGTTATTACTATACATTTTCTAAATTTGATTTCAAAAGTTTGTTCCTAGGACATTTGTCAAATTGTGGATTGGGTGAAAACCTAGTATATGATACTTCCACTTTTGGAGATGTCTGGCACTTATGCTAGAAAGGAAGTCTGACAAATTGAAATCAAAAGGTAGAAAAATGTGTGATTATGATAAGTATCCAAAAGGATTTGCAGAAGATTGTTTTGGTAGTCATAAAGATGACAAGATGTTTGTAAAGTGCAAATACAAAGTTCTTACAAGATGTTTGTAATGTACAAATGCAAAGTTCTTGATGATGACTATGTGAATAATCTTAAAGAAATGTTCTAGAAGAAAATGTCATAATTTTTGTAAGACAACTATAAAATACATTTAGAAATGTGATGGTTATATAAGATACACCACAAGGTATTATTCTATATATATATATATATATATATATATATATAGCTAGTACATCGGTATAATATCGTAGTGGGAGGATTGTAAATTCATAATTTTGGGATAAACTTTTGAAGTCATTCCACAAGGATATGATTTTGATCCTCGGTCCTACGTAGAGGCCATAGATGATATGAATATGAATTATTGGATCAAGGTTATGTGAATAGAATTAGATTCTATTTAAAGTCTAGAATTTGTAGAGACGCCTATTGGCATTGAGCCTATTGTTCTCAAATAGGTCTACAAGAAAATGAGATTGATAGATTTAAAGGTGCAAACCTTCAAAGTCAAGACTAGTGGCGAAAAGATTTATTCAGAAAGAAATGGTTCGATTATGAAAAGATTTTTTCACCTATAGTCAAGTTTGACTCTATCTAGATTCTCTTATCCATTATATTTCATTTGGATGAAATATGGCAATGGATATCAAGAAAGCTTCTTTTAGCAGCAATCTTGAGGAAGACATCTATGTGATGTGCCTAGACTTGTACATAGCAAAGAACCAATAATGTTTAGTATGCAAGTTACTTAAATACCATTTATGGACTAAAGCAAGCATCTAAATCATAAAATATCATCTTTGATCACGAAATCAAATTGTTTGATTTTGATCAAGTATTAAAAGGCCTTATGTGTGTAAAGTTATATAGAATAATAAATCTCATAATGTATGTTGATGACATTCTAATCATTTCGAATGATGTAGAGTTATTGTCATCAATAGAGGTCTTGTTGTTTAGTCCAGTTTGATATAAAGTACTTGGGAAAGACTAGTCACATCCTAAGAATTAAACTTTGTTAAAATTCAGAAATTAGGATGTTGGGTCTATCTCAAACTGCTTAAATAGATTAGTTTCTAGCCAAGTATAGCATGTAATACTTCAAGAAATGATTATTTCCTTTTAAGTTTGAAATTCATTTATAAAGGATTACGGTCCTAAGATATATAAAAGGAAGAGCATATTAAGACTGTTCCTAATATCATATCAATAGGGAAGTCTTTATGCTATGGTATATACTAGGCTAAATATCTATTTTGTGGTAGGCATGGTAAGCAAATATCAATTAAATCAAAGATCACTTAATTTAGTGGGAGTAAAGCATATACTCAAATATCTTAGGAGAATGAGGGATTATATGCTTGTCCACCAAAGTGAGGTTTTGATGGTTATTGGATATACAAAAACTGACTTGTAGTTTGATTGTGATTCATGAAGTTGGACTTCAAGATATGTGTTCATCCTAGGTGATGAAGATACACATTAAGCGTAAGTATTATCTCATTAGAGAGATATGAGTACGTGAGAAGTAGTAGTAGAATAGATAATTTATTCAATAAATCTGGCTGAAACTTGTTTCTAAACCTTGCCTTAGAGTGACTATGAATTACTCTAAAGGGAGATAAGTGTCGGATATATGATAAATTGTCTTTAAGGGCAAGTGGGAGATTGTTGGGATTTATGCCCTAAAATCCAATTTATTAGCATGTCATAAATAATTAAATTGTTTAATTATATGAGACTATCTATAAATCAACTAATGGGACATTATCTTAGTCCATGAGATGCATAGGATGTTATTTATGTGAAAAGTCACCGAAAGATATAAATCACAAGTTCTTTGTAAACTCAGAATTTTAGTTCGTAGTCGGTAATGAAATTGGGCGTTTCATCTGTGAAGACTATAACATATCAACTACGATGATTTGTCTTGATCATGGAAGTGGAGACTTCTAGTTGGTATGTTGATATGTTTTAAGAGTTAAAACATATCAACATACCAACTAGAAGTCTCCACTTCCATGATCAAGACATATCAAAAAACATATTGAACTGGACCGCTGTAAGATTTATTATTCTCCTAACGAATGTCAAATGAATGATAAATTTCACAACTTCTATTTACATGAACTCTAAATCCTGAGAGAATAATGGACCTGATCATGAAGTGTAGGTTGCTTTGATATATCTGGAGTGAGATTTATAAGACATGATCAAAACCTCAGTATGTTAGGCAGCCGCATTTAGTGTTGATGGAACATATATTCTCAAGATGGAATTCTTAATCTCTTAACGGAGATATAAAATATTCCCTTGAGATAAGTTTAATGGGTTTGATTATTCAGAGTGTTAGGTCCAACCACTTTAGTAAGGAGTTACTAAAGTATATATATATTTGTGAAATTGGATTTCATAATTATATATTGAATAACATAAAGAATTAAATCGGGTACTCAAGGATTAAGATTTAATAATCTTCAAAGTGGCAGTCTACATTCATGACTTTGTATTACTACGAATATTTTAATGAAGGGGTTGCATCTACAATAAAGTCTTGTGATATAATTTATAGATAAGGCCTAAAGTGCAACTATATTTATATAGTGGTATTAAATATAGTTAATGGTAACTTTGGACTTGTCAAGAGTTGACAGAAAAGCCCAAGGCCCATTGGAGCTAGTGTCTTATTGGTCCCTTTGTTGGTTAAATCTGGTTTTGTATCTCATACAAAACACACAGCGGAAGCAATAAACATGGATCTATTTCATTCATGATTGATAACTTGCATTATGTAAATTTCAGAATTTAAGAACAAGATAGCGTACCTTGGTGCGGTGAAATTCAAAACAAAAGATTATCAGTACTTGGGAACACTTTTAATCTTCACTCCAATTCCACTTTACGCCCAAGAAGTGTGGTCTCTCAATCAATTTCTAAGGGAGATTAATCGAGTGGTTTCACTCGCACATACACACCACTTCACAATGGTGTCTCACTTTTTCTCTAATAATAATTCTGTATGTCTCTCCCTTTATATATAACTGATTATCTAATTGGGCCGGCCTATTGGGCCTTTCCAATTGGGCTTTTCCAATTGGGCTTTAATGTGTAGCTTGGAGTGAGACCAAAAGGGACAAATAAGACACTAGCTCCAATGGGCCTTGAGCTTTTCTGTCAACTCTTGACAAGTCCAAAGTTACCATTAATTATATTTAATACCACTATATAAATATAATTGCACTCTAGGCCTTATTAATAAATTATATCCCAAAACTTTATTATACATGCAACCCCTTCATAAAATATTCGTAGTAATTCAAAGTCATAATTATAGACTGTCACTTTGAAGATTACTACATCTTAATCCTTGAGTACCCGGTTTAATCCTTTTAAATTATTCATCATATATTTATGAAATCCAATTTCATAAATATATACTTTAGTAACTTCTTACTAAAGTGGTTAGGCCTAACACTCTGAATAACCAAACCCATTAAACTTATCTCAAGGGAATATTTTATATCTCCATTAAGAGACTATGAATTCCATCTTGAAAATATATGTTCCATCAACATTAAATGTGGTTGCCCAACATACTGAGGTTTTGACCGTTACTTTAGATCTCACTCCTGATATATCAAAACAACCTACATTTCATGATCAAGTCCATTATTCTCTCAGGATTAAGAGTTCATGCAAATATAAGTCGTGAGATTTATTATTCAATTGACAGTCGTTAGGAGAATAATAAATCTCACAGCGGTCCAGTTCAATATGTCTTAACTCTTAAAACATATCAACATATCAACTAGAAGTCACTACTTCCATGATCAAGACAAATCATCTTAGTTAATATGTTATAGTCTTCACAGATGAAATGCCCAATTTCATCACCGACTACGAACTAAAATTCTGAGTTTACAAAGAACTTGTGACTTATATCTTCTGTGACTAAATCACATAAATCACATACTATGCATCTCATGGACTATATGATAATGTCCAAATATTCATGTTACCACTATTTCAGATAATAATAAAACAACATTATTAATCACAACATTAAGTCATACAAAATGTCATACATAGCATCATACAATAGGATTTAAGGGCATTAATCCTAACACCCTTTTGGTCCCACTCCAAGCCATATACTAGAGCCCAATTGGAATGGCCCAAAAGGCTAGCCCAATTAGATAATCGGTTGTATATAAGGAGAGAAACATACAGTATTTCATTAAGGCTTTTCCATAAGGGTTTTTCATGAGACTTTTCATTAAGTCTTTTCATGAGAGTTCTCATAAGGAATGAAATGGTTTGTATGTGAGTGTTGGACACTCATTATTCTCTCCTTGGAAACTGATTGAGAGACCACACATCTTGGGGATTAAGTGGAATTAGAGTGAAGATTAAAAGTCTTCCCAAGAACTTCTGATCTTTAGTTTTGAATTTCACCGCACCAAGGTACGTTTTCTTGTTCTCAAATTCTGAAACTTACATCGTACATATTATCAATTGCGAATGAAGTAGATCCGTTAATTTTTCCGCTGCGTATGTTTTGTATGCGATACAAACATGTAATTTTCCAACACCTATGACTTCCACCACATGACCGCCCTGAGGTGCAACAGGGTACTTATAAATTTGGAGGGCATGTAGGGCATCCAGTTGGGCATGGATTTAATTTGGAGGAGGGATATTACTGACACGATCCGCTATCCCGACATTGAGGTGGATTACATGCTTCTATCGCAAGTGACGGTCGATGATTATGCCAAGATGGCTAGAGCCTTTCTGCTATACCTTCTAGGGGCCTATCTTTTTGCCAATACAAGGGAGGTGGGCCACGGGTCAAAGGTAAGAGAGGGTGTGGTCTAGCAGTGGGGAGAAGGGGGAGCTTATTTTGGGGTTCCTACTCAAGCTCTTTTAAGGGAAATGTCCTGCTGGGATGACATCTCACCTAATAGAGGTAAACATGAGCTGGAATCACTAGGTGCATGCTATAGAGGTTGATAAGGGAGAAGTCTAGCCCTTATCCAGATGGAAGTATTAAGGGAAGTAAAAAACAAATCAAAACCATTTTTGTTTGGGAATGAGGCATGGCACGACCAGCATAATGTAGTGGTAGTGGCTGGGAAGCTGGCAGACCAGTAGGTAGTCCTAGAAGGGCAACCACAACGGGCCAAAAGCTATTAAGGAGCAAAAATGGTAAATCCGGTAATGACAGGCAGTATAAAAAGGACCTAGACGTGCACAGTAAACAAGAACAACGAAAAGAATGAAATGAGGGAAAAAGGGAGAAGGAAAAGAGAGAAAACAAAGAAAAACATGTAAGAGAAAGAAGGAAAAATAGAATACCAAGAGTGAGGTAGAAAAATATGAGTGATAGGAGTAAAAGCATGCATTAATAGGCTACCCACTTCTCTCCCTCTCAATAGCCCACTCTCTAACGAGTCAAGAATCTAAGATTAAACTGCTTAGGTTCATTTTCCAAAGTGAGTAACTTCTATTGCAGGGCTCCCCTCTGAGGTTACCCACATTGGAGATTGGTTCCCTTTCTTAGACTTGAATCTGCCAAGGAGCTGAGTCCATTCCTTTAGTAAATTAATCTTCTTTTATTTTTCCATGGTTGATTAAGGACTAACGTGACTTTTTGCTATCAATCTATTCCTGTTGTAATCACGTTGTGATACTTTTCCTTTGTGGAACTGTTCGTGTGTTATTGCTGTTAGTAGAAAATATTTTAGTTATAGTGTTTTAGATATCCTGCCGCATTATGTTTTTCCTGCTATAACATTTTGTAACAGTATTTCTTGCCGTGAGCACATGACATGCTCAAGACTCCTTCCAAGGCGTGTTGGCACAAGAAGGGCCCAACATAGGGCCGTAGTACAATAGGAGCAATCCAACCCAAGACACAAAAAGGCCCACCACATTTAAATTGGCGACTCCACTAGGGAGTTGGGAAAAAGACAGGGAAAGCAGATAAAGCCCTTGCAAGTTATGCCCTCGAGATCAATGATGACGTGAAACATAAGTGTTGTGCCCTCACAGGTAGAATCAACGCCAACCACGACCCACCAGCACCAGTCCATTCAGGCGGAAGGTGTTAACGGAGCAGGGGCCAGGCCGCAGCAGTAATAAATAATTCCTGCTGACAATACCAACTTTTTTACTGAGGTGTTGTAATCCGTGCTGCATTCCCAGCTGCAATTGATGGAAGAGATTCGCTTCATGAAGGTGGACAAGACGAAAGAGAAATGAAGCCAACATGACCCAGAGCACATGGCAGATAAGGAAGAAACCCTTATAGGGGTGACCAACAGAACGCAAAACAGCATTTCACTACCATGGCCGAAGTTGCAGTGCTTTTAAAGCAGGAAAGGGCCATGGCACCCAAGGAGAGATTCTATGCACAAAGGCCTCCTTATCCGCTGAGGATACTTAGCAAGCCATATCCTGAGAGATATGAACTGCAAACTTTTGCACTATAGGATGGCAGAAGAGGGAGTGTTATTGAGCACATGAGTAAGTTCATTGACACCCTTGGTCCTTATGAAGCAGAAGAGGATTTGTATCCTCGAGAGTTTTCCAAATCCCTATGTGACCGAGCATACACCTGGTGCACCGGTTTGAAGCTAGGGCCAATCCCGACATGGGACGACATGGTGGATGTATTTTGCACCAAGTATTTTCATGGAGAAGAAACAGTAACGCTTTCAACTTTGCAAGGAACTAAGCAAATGAGCGGCGAAGACCTAATGGAGTATATCAAGAGATTTAGAGGCATAGCCCTCGATTGCTATGATCACTGTGAAGAGAAGATGTTGGTGGAAATGTGTATGGGTAACATGATCATGGAGTATAGAGCTGTCCTGGAGAACTTGGAAATTTCTTAGTTCGTGTACCTATTATAGAAGGCCAGGAAGATCACCCAATCAATAAGGCCAAGCTCTGACAAACCCAAAGAGCAAAAATCCACGTTGCAGGCTATGACGGTATCTACTGGCGAAAAGAAGAGGAAATTAGATAGGAGGGAGAATGAGACCCCCCCCCCCCCTCTGCCACTACCATGTACACCAAAAGAAGTAGATGTGCTTCTGGATAAATGGATTACAGATGGGGTCTTCAAGCCCAATCAAGTCTCCAGAGAACCTATTGAGGAAGATTAGAGGGACCCACGTTTCTGTTGTTTACACAACTATGTGTAACACCCTACCGCAGAATGCTAGGTGCTCCGCAGACTAGTGCACCACAGAATCAGAGAGGGAACTCTTGAGTTGTCCTAGCAAGAAGTGCAAAGAAACCCACTCTTGAACCACAAGGGAAAGGGGGTAGCAGCAATCGTTATTTGCACAGATTTAGGAGAAGACGAAGAGGAAAGGCCAGCCCTGCCTGTTGCAACCATTACCACCTTGCAAAGAAGTTCCAGGTTCAAGAACCTATTTGATTAGCTTAAACTCACAACCAACGAATGAAGAATTGCCATAGAGGCTCTGGTAAGCATTGTCTCAAGGGCAGGAGTAGAATGCTTGGCGATAGAAACCAGAACCGACAAAGCCTTCCTACAAGACACCAACGAGATTATTTTCAGCGATGAAGACATCGAAGTAGGATATTCAGAACATAGGAGATCTCTCTACTTGGTGACCTCTATAAACTAAATCCCCATTAAGAGAGCCTCAGTGAATGTCGGCGCTTCAGTGAATCTCATCCCATTTAGCACACTACAAGCAGCAAGAATTTTAGAAGGCAAGATCCAAGAATGTCCAATGGAAGTGACGGGACTCAAAGGAAGAGGCGAGTACACCACATGCCACATTTAGCTATGGCTGAAAGTGGGGGCCGATAGCCTTCTTGGCCTGCTTCCATGTAGTAAAAACAGAAGTTTCATATCATATATTATTAGGAAAACTATGGTTGCACAAACACCGACTGATCCCGTCTACCTATCATCAGTGTGTGAAAGGAAGATTAAATGGCAGGATGATACAGATGGGCAAACTCATCACCATTTGAGCAAATAGAAGCACACTTAGTAGAAACCATGTTCTATGATGAATGGGCACCGTTTGGTGAAAGTTCGATCTCCAAACCATAAGACACCTTCATCCCCAGGTGGGAGGATGTTTAGGATGACCCAAAGCCTGATTTGGGAAAGTTGCTAATGCAAAGGAAGAAGAGGAAAGAAGCACCCATTTTGGAGTTATGTGGTATGCCACGATGCGTTAGGGTTCGAACACCTGACGGCAAGATAGTCTATAAGTTACGAAGGTGCGCAGGGCCCACCTGCAGTAAGCGAAGGGATCCCCCGGACAAAGGTCACAACATAAAAGTTTAGTGTGCTATGTGGCCCAAGAAAATTCAGAAGAAGAAAGCGACACAGAAAGTGAAAAAGAGATTACAACAGAAAAGGACACGCAAGTAACGGCAGAAGAGAAGTTAGAGGAAGTTGACTTGGGTACAGACTTACAAAAGCTAAGACCCATTTCAATAAGTTCGAAGTTGTCAGAGGATGAAAAGGAAGAATTGATCCTACTATCGAAAGAGTTTAGAGATTTTTTTGCATGGGATTACAGCAAGATGCCTGGATTAAACCCAGGACTGGTGGTACACACGCTCAACAAAGATCTCAAGGCTAAGCCAGTGGCTCAGCCTACTAGAGTATTTCACACAAAAATAGAAGAACAGATAGTGAAGGAAGTGCAAAAATTATTGGTGGCTGGCTTCATCAAACCCATCTAGCACCTACGATGGTTGTCTAACATTGTACCTGTGAAGAATAAAAATGAGCAGATAAGATGTTGTGTGGATTTCGGGAACCTTAACCGAGTCTGCCCCAAAAATGAATTTATGTTGCCCAACATGGACCTGTTGATAGACTCTACAGTAGGGAATGCCATGTTTTCCTTCATGGACAGGTTCAGCAGGTACAACCAGATTTGAATGGCGCTAAAAGATGCGGAGAAAACTACCTTTAGAACGCCTATAGGTAATTTCAACTACACTGTAATGCCCTTTGGGTTGAAAAATGTAGGTGCAACTTACCAGCGCACGATGACCACCATATTCCACGTCATGATGCACCGCGAGCTGGAAGACTATGTGGATGACATAGTTATGGAGTTAAGAAGGAGAGAAGACCATGTTAAAGGATTAAGAAAGGTATTTGAAAGGTGCAGACTTTTCAAGCTGAGAATGAATCCACTAAAATGTGGTTTCGAAGTGTTTGCCGGGAAATTTATGGGATTCTTGGTCCACAATGGGGGAATAGACGTGGACCTAACCAAGGCCACGGCCACAGCGACCATGAAGCCTCCGGCCACAGTGAAGGAATTGAAGAGTTTCTTGGGGAAGGTTTCCTACATCTGAAGGTTCATCCCTAGTTTGGAATCAATCACCTCCGCTTTTACCAAATTGCTCAAGAAAGGACACAACTTCAAGTGGGGAGAGGTGCAACAGGTAGCCTTTCGAAGGCTACAGTAGATTATGACAAACCTCCCTACGGTGCAAGCCCCAATCCACAAAAAGCCATTGCTGCTTTATTTGGCCTTATGCCCATCTGCCATAAGTGCTTTAATAGCCCAAGAAGATAGAGGAGGTGTCGAACAGCCAGTTTATTATGTAAGTCGTGCCTTAAGGGATGCAGAAACCCACTATCCCATAGCAGAAAGGGCATTCCTGACAATAGTCTATGCATCACAATGACTGCGTCATTATTTCTTGGCCTACAAGATACACCTGATGACAAAGTCCCATGCGATCAAAGCCCTTCTCCGACAACCTATCCTCTCTGGAAGGATATCTCAATAGTTGTTGCAATTGTTACAATATGACTTAAATGCGGGAATACCCAAAGTCGAAAAAAGTCAGGCCATAGTGGACCTGCTAGCCCAATTTCTAGGAAAAAAGGAATTCCCACTAAATGATGAAGTTCCAGGAGAAGTGGCCACAACAGAATAACTAGAGAACAATTGGTCATGAAATTCGACGGCTCTTCTACAGTAAACACGGAGGACGAAGGAGTGATCCTCTACCACGAAGGAGAAGAAACTGTGGCACTCTTATTTAAGTTGGAGTTTCTGTGTTCCAATAATACTGCAGAATATGAGGTCTATCTTACTGGGTTAGCCACAACCCTCGAGATGGTGATCAAACAATTGAAAGCGATTGGTAACTCCAACTTGGTGGTTTGCTAAGCCAAGGGGAGTTTTTCCTTAAAGGAACCAAGTTTGGCTTTGTATAGGACGTTGGCCCAGAAAATGGAAGAAAGGTTTTCCACATTTGAGATAGAGTGCACTCAGAGAAGTGAGAATCGATATGTAGACGCGTTGGGTTCACAAATAGCCTTCGAAGGAAATAGTACCAGAGTCAATGTCAACAAGCGGAGAGAGTCTATTGTTGAAATACTACAGGAAAGATTTCAGGAAAAGTAAGGGAGTGAAGAGGATTAGAGGGTTCCTATTAAGGAAACCATGTTAAAAAAGGGAGATTCGGCGGATTTAAAAACATTGAAGGAATATGTCCTGATAAAAGGGGAACTGTATCGCAAGATGCTAGGAGGAATTTTGTCAAGATGTGTAAGGCATGAAGAGACCTGAAGAAAACTGAGGGAGGTGTATGACAGAAATTGCGGGTTCTGCGGTAAGATCAGCCTTTACCGCGAACTCTAGAAAGCAGGCTTTTATTGGCCAAGCATGGGTAAGGACGCAGACCTAGTCCAAACCCAGTGTGAGGCCTGCCATTTAGCTGCAGATAAGGAAGAAAGTTATGCCGTGTTCGCCATTGAAGATTGGCCTACCATTTAGCCACTGTTTACACTAGGGAATCTTTTTCAAAAAGGGGTATGACAGGGACCCATTATAATGTTTAGGTCCCGAAGAAGTTGGAAAAATGATAAGAGGGGTACACGCAGAGGAATGTGGAGAGCACCAAGGAAAGAAAAAGCTATATCAATGTATGCTGCATATGGGATATTATTGGCCCACTATGAAGAAGGATACAACAGAATTTGTGAAGAAATGTCACAACTACCACGTGCAAGCTAACCTGATTCACACCCACCCATAAAGCTTACATAACATGGTCACCTCATAGCCCTTCCATACCTGGGGGCTTGACAAAGTGAGACCAGTTAATCCACCTTCTCATGGGTATATATGGATCCTTGTGGCTACAGAATACTTTACCAAATGGACAGAAGCCATGCCACTCCGTAAGGCCACAAGAGGAGCTGTGGCAAACTTTATCAAGAAAAACATAATCATCAAATTTGGGCTACCTTATAGGATCATAAGTGACAATGGCACTCCATTTGTCAATAGTGAGGTAAGAAAGATGCTGGAATTTTATTAGGTTAAACACCACTAGTTGTCGCCTTGTTACCCTTAAGGGAATGGGCAGGCAGAGGCAACAAACAACACCCTCATTTAGATTTTCAGCAAGATGAGCTAGGAATACACTGGACGATGGGTAACCCATCTACCAGAAGCCCTTTGGGCCTACTGAAGTTCACCCAAGTCACTTTAGTCTACGAAACGGAGGTAATGAGCCCAGCAGAGGTAATGATACCTTCGTTGAAGGTTATACAGGCGCAAAAGAAAGAAAAAGAGAATGAAGTCTTTGTGATAGAAAGATGTGAGGACCTGGAAGGGTTAGACAAGAAAAGGGAGGAGGCTTAAGAGCACAACTGTAGATACAGGCAAAAGATGACCGAGGCTTATGGCAGGACAACTGAAGAAAGGGTGATTGCAAAAGGACAACTTGTATTAAAGACAACTGTTGGAAATTTAGACCCCTTAAACTATAACCAGATTGCGTAGCCTAGATTAATTAGCCAAGTTGTTACTTAGTCAAATTAAGCAATTCTAGGTTAAAACAATCACAAAATCATATCAAGCATATAAAGCAGCGGAAAATAAATAACACATGATATGATCACCCAGGAAAACCAAACCGGAAAAACCTGGGGAGGATTTTACCCACCGATCCTCAAGGCAAAACGGAATCCACTAAGAAAGAATTGAAGTTCTTACAAAAGGACTTACAAGCTCCCCGCTTGACTTCCTAATGCTACCCACCAGTAGTAACTTCCTGACACGACCACGCGCAGGCTCCGAATCCACGGACTACTTCTTTCTTTGTATTCCTTCAATCAGCTACAAGCTCCTCACTTGTTTTTCTTTAAGTTCCAATGGTTGCAACCTTGTTGATCATCAAGATGTAGATAATCTCTACCTTGAAAACCCTAAGTTTATGTGAAGGAAAGCTCCTCAAAGATCTCACAAGAAATTCACATAAACAGCAAATATGAGCAACAAAGACTTAGAGAGGTTTGGGTACAAAACCCTAAAATATAAAAGAGGCACAAGAGGCACTCTAATCTCTCTAAAAATCTCTAAAAACCCTACCTAGGGTTAGCTTATGATGTCCTTTAAATACTGGAAAAAACGGCTCGTGATTTGGGCTTCAAACGAATAAGTTATGGCCTTTTTACGTTTGCTGATTTTGCTGATAAGTGACTTTCGATCGATCGAGTCTAATTTCTGATCGATCGAATCAGGCCGAAAGTCACTAATACTTCAGCAGCCACTTGATTCCAACTTTACATAAAAGACCCAACTTTGAGCAAGCCTAAACCTAGACTAAATGTTTTGATCATGGTTTGCCAACAAAATACAAATTGAAGTTCTAATACATTAATTCCTAATTTCTTAGAACCCAACAATCTCTCCCTTTGGCAATCCGTGACAAAACACATCACAAACATGAAATGCTCAAAGTTACAAATAGCCCAATACAAAGATAATGCTCATAACAACAAATCCAATCTTAACTACTATCTATCAGTTGCAAGTGTAGACAGCAGCAAAATTGAATCAACCTGTATACTTCCTGAAACACTAAACAAAACGCATAAACGCATGTGTGACAGAAAAACAGTAAATCAATAAACAAATTCTTGACTTCACAAAACACAAAACAAAGACATATATCATGAATAACTCATAAATATAAATCAATGAGCAGTGAACAAGAAACAGAAATAAAAACAGAAGTAAACTAACTCTCCCCCTAAGTTAGATACAACAAAAAGGTTTTTATATATATTCTCCCCTTTCAAAAAATAATTTCAACTCCCCCTAAACAAGACAAACATGATTCCCGTTAATTTCTCCCCCTTTTTGTCACGTATTGACAAAGACAACTCATACAAAGAGTAAACAGTCAACACACGCAACAAAGGATAAGAGAAAACAAAGAATCAAGGGGATACAGAACAATCCAACTCTATAGAAAATAGAGACAGGTCCCTTTATGAACAACACAGGTTAAAAAAAACTTTTCTCCCCTATAAAAATAGGAAAAACAAAACAAGTTGTAGGAAAAACAGTTTTGGGGAAAAATAAAGGGGGTGGGGAACAGCTGCAGCAGCAGCAGCAGCAGGATCAGGAACATCCTCACCAGCAGGACCAAAGTTAAAAACACACAAACCAAAGTTAAAAACTAAGGTGAGGATACACATGAAGAAAAAATATTCTCTCTTTCAATAAAATGCAAACATGGCATTATGTGACCCATAAACAGTTGCATGAGTAGAGAAAATATTTGTACATTGATTATCCATCATATCTCTTAAGAAAAAATATTTTCTACAGTTCACACTTAAGAAAGGCATATACTAGAAAGTACATCGCTCAAAAATTAATCAATCAATTTTTGATCAAGTTGAGTACCCAAAGTAGCAAAGTGTATGCATGCTATGTGTGAAAACAATTAAAGATATGACCGCAAAACTGCAAAATGGATACAAAAATCAATGTAATGCATGTGAATCATAACCATAAAAGATGCAAGACAAAATATGTCATGATGCATGCTCTAATGCAGTAAAACTAAGTTCAATTGAGATCAAATTGACAAAATTGGCTCGAGCAGGGAATTTCTACCAAAAACCCCAAAAATTGAAAACCACTTGTTGAAATTTTTAAACAAATTGATGAATTGAGCATTACTAAACACAGCACATAGAGTATAATGCCTAATTTCATCAAAACAACAAGCCAATTTCATCAAATTCAACTCAATTTCACAAAAGCCCCAATTCGGATCAAGAACAAACCTTTTTTAAAAAAGCTTCTCCACGATCTTCGATCGATCGAAAATTACATTCGATCGATCGAATGACACAGTCATTTTGAGACAATTGAGAGCACTTTTTCGATCAATCGAAAATCAGGTTGGATCGATCGAAATGGGCAGAGGCTCACTAAATTTTGAAAAAAACACAGGTTTTGAAAATCAACAAGCACATTTTGAAAACACTCCTCAAAGCATTGAAATAGAAGAAACAAATGCATGAGTATGAGATGGAATGAAATGCTTTTTCAAAAACCCAAATTTTAAACCCAATTTTCTCAAAAACCAGTTCCCATTGAATTTTCTTAAGCAACAAATATGTTGTGTACAAATCTCAAGATATTTTTCAAATTTTTCAAACTTGAAACACATTTTGCATTAAAATCAAGGAACTTTTAATCTTGGATGGCCACAGCAAAATCACACACAATAAAATGTACCAAGTTTAACAAAGAGTAACTTGTGTAGTGTGTGCAACTAGCAAAAGCTTGAGATACATGTGAGGTGATATGTGAATAGCAATCAATCACAAACTCTACAAAATTCATCACATAGAATTTAAAAGAGACTATCACCTAAAGAGTTACATCCTATAACTCTCACATCTCCTAGAACAAAAGCTTGCAATCATGTAAGTTTCTTTCATTTTTGCCTCTTATTTATGTGAAATGGCATCAAGCCTAATAGTACACACCGGTTTGAATTAAGTGAATTGGCATCAAGCCTAATAGTACACACCAGTTTTAATTTAATTGAGGCTACACCTTATGTTCTTTTTGTGCATGTGCTACACTTTCTCGAGCACTAAATCTTATGATATGCACTAAGGTGTTCATGATTGGCTAGAGAACAGTGGTGAGATGGTTATTTATGCCTTTCTCAAAAGGATCAAGTCCGACAGTCAAATAACATATGACTTCAAGATCAAGACAAAGTGATTAATAACCACACACATCTTTCCCACACAACATGCACTACAAAGCTTCAACTAGTCAAGTGCAATAAAATAAGCTCATCCAAGCTAAACAAGGTACATAAACACGTTATGTAAAAATAATATGGCCAATCCTTGATTATAAATCCAAGATCTATAATACAAAACACAAAAATCTTTTTGGTTTTAACAAACGTTATAACCACTTGTTGAGATTTTGAAAAAAAGTTATGACCAAAAACAAAAACACACATTGTGCTAAATGATCAATGCAAATGCAATGCATGACAGTGCTTAACTAAGCTATAGAGGGTACACAAACAAGAAATATCAATTTCTTAATTAACCCATGAGTACATGTACAAACTAGTACATAAAGTCAAAAATAGCTTAGCACATTTATAACACATGCTATTCAAGTTTCACCACAATGTCAAGCATGTTCTAAATCAAGAGAGATATTAAAACTCATGTAATCCTCAAGAAAAATAAAACAAAACACAAAATAAAATATTTTTGTCTTTTTTTTTTTAATTTTTCAATGTTTTTGGATTTTTTTTTTTTTAAATAAAAAAACAAAACAACCAAAAACAAAAACAAGACATGTCCACAATTAATTGAAATAATTAAATCAGGGACAAGTCAGCAACACTCACCTTGGAGAAACTTTTCTCACCCATATAGCACGAGTCTTCGGCTTTGTAGGTGAAAAACCATGAGAAGCAGAGTGTATTTGAGGAATTACACCCATCTTCTGAGACAGACTAAAATCCTGCAAATTCCTCTCACAAGCCAACAAGCTTAAATTTTTCAAAAACATATGAAACAATTTAAATGGACTTATGGCAGGAGCAATATCATCACATATCCTAGATTGACATACAGAATGCTTCAATTTCAATTTATGACAATTAGGACGAATGTGACCGGAGACACCACAAAAGTGACAAACAGGAACAAATTTAGGAACATCAGTATTCCTAACAACAAGTCTAGTCTTAGATTTCAGTTTTTGCCTCAACAAAGAACAATTTGGTCTAATATGACCAACAACACCACAATGGTGACAAGTAGGCACAAAAACAGATTTATTATGCTCTCTAACAGTAGGATTAGACATAGGTTTAGAAACTTCAGCGTTAACATCAGAACTTTTACCTTTGTCTAACCTAGCAAAATAAGCCTTTTCTTTATTATTCCTCTTGAAAGGAGGGATATAAACATTCTCAGTTTTAGGCTTAAGAGAAACAGAAACAATTCTGTTATCATCAGCAGGCTTAGAACTAGTCAAATTTTCAATTTTAGTTTTAGATTTAGCTAACTCTTGTTCCAAGCTTTTCATCTTCTCATCTTGAGAGGAAATTTGATTTCTCAAAAATTCATTCTTTTTATTAGATTCAACTAATCTAACAAGCAATTCCTCTTTTTCAAGATTAGCCAATTTTAACTCTTCTTTAAATTTCTTAGCAATTTTCAAGGATTTAGACAATTCCTTACGAAGAGTTTCAAAAGCATCAAAAAAATCAACAGAAACAATAGTGTCCTTTTTATTCAAAACATCACAGGTATCAACAAAATCAGCAGAAGCATGAGCAGAAACATGATCAGAAAGACACTTCAAATTATCCATGACAACAGGGGTCAAGGATCAGCTCTTAGATCAAAAGATCTAAAACAAGAAGAGCTACCCGCTCTGACACCACTTGTTGGAAATTTAGACCCCTTAAACTATAACCAGATTGCGTAGCCTAGATTAATTAGCCAAGTTGTTACTTAGTCAAATTAAGCAATTCTAGGTTAAAACAATCACAAAATCATATCAAGCATATAAAGCAGCGGAAAATAAATAACACATGATATGATCACCCAGGAAAACCAAACCGGAAAAACCTGGGGAGGATTTTACCCACCGATCCTCAAGGCAAAACGGAATCCACTAAGAAAGAATTGAAGTTCTTACAAAAGGACTTACAAGCTCCCCGCTTGACTTCCTAATGCTACCCACCAGTAGTAACTTCCTGACACGACCACGCGCAGGCTCCGAATCCACGGACTACTTCTTTCTTTGTATTCCTTCAATCAGCTACAAGCTCCTCACTTGTTTTTCTTTAAGTTCCAATGGTTGCAACCTTGTTGATCATCAAGATGTAGATAATCTCTACCTTGAAAACCCTAAGTTTATGTGAAGGAAAGCTCCTCAAAGATCTCACAAGAAATTCACATAAACAGCAAATATGAGCAACAAAGACTTAGAGAGGTTTGGGTACAAAACCCTAAAATATAAAAGAGGCACAAGAGGCACTCTAATCTCTCTAAAAATCTCTAAAAACCCTACCTAGGGTTAGCTTATGATGTCCTTTAAATACTGGAAAAAACGGCTCGTGATTTGGGCTTCAAACGAATAAGTTATGGCCTTTTTACGTTTGCTGATTTTGCTGATAAGTGACTTTCGATCGATCGAGTCTAATTTCTGATCGATCGAATCAGGCCGAAAGTCACTAATACTTCAGCAGCCACTTGATTCCAACTTTACATAAAAGACCCAACTTTGAGCAAGCCTAAACCTAGACTAAATGTTTTGATCATGGTTTGCCAACAAAATACAAATTGAAGTTCTAATACATTAATTCCTAATTTCTTAGAACCCAACAACAACAGACCATGTCAGGTGAGGTATGGCAGGACCATCTAAATTCTCACCAAAATGGGGGGGACCCTTCATGATAAGGGAAGCACATGTAAGTGGGTATTATCGTTTGGCCTAGATGAATGGAAAAGATTTAATGGACCCCATTAATGGCAAATGGTTAAAGCGTTATTATGCCTAAGAAACATTATGTAGTTGTTCCTTTCTCTTGTTTAGTTTTTCTTTCATTCCTCCAAATGACCACCCTTGCAAGGGATAATGTCACAAGAAAGTGTTGTAGTGTGTTTTTGTTTGTTAAAAGTAATGAAGACTATGGTGTATTAGTAAAACATACTATATCATGATTATAATAATAGCTATAGTAGATGTAGCACAATAGATTACAAACTCAAAATATATAAGTCATGTTAGACTTATCAAATAAGTGCTAGAGAAATAAAGAAGTGTGTTGGGTAGGGCGAAAGGAGAAAGAAAATAAATATAGGGGAAGGAAACAAAAAAAAATACGTAATGTAACAATCTAATCAAAGGCTTGAAATAAGGGTTTGATCTCCAAAGCAGCTAAGGCTAGTAACACCAGAAAGGAAACGCTCACGACATGCTTCTAGGTCTGCCACCTTCTTCTTCAAAACCTCGATGCGAGCATCTATGGCATCCATAGTAGGCTGAACCTTCTTCGTAAAGAAGGCTCGAGCAATCTCTCGCAAGTGATCCAACAGAAATTCCATAACAAATCCAACCCTAATTAACTCCAGAACTGTAACCCTCCACTGTAGAATCCTCTCAACAGACACAGTATCGACAAAGTTATGCTAAATGTTGTTCATCACACTCCCCAATAGCTTAAGGAAGTGCTCCCTTATGGATCTGCCAAAAAGAAACCCCTGCATGAAGTCCCCACGACTGTTATAGACTACCTTCAAGTGGGAGATGCACTCCCTAAGAACTCAAAAATCGTGAAAGTCAAGATAAGGAGCTCTAGCACCCTAGAAGTCTGCGAGATCAAAATAATTGGTCTCGAGCTAGTCAAATTGGATGAAGAAGGCAACAGCCTCACTTGCTGGATTAGAAATGGTGGCAAAACTACTACCAACCTCAAACTAAAAAGACAGAGCCACCTCAACAGGAGTCGAACCTGTGAAGAAATATGAGATATAGCATAAGTTCACAAGAGATAGACAAAGTAAAGGGATGAATCCAATAATGAAGATTAAAGAAGATGCAAGAGAAAGGAAATTACCAGGACCCATAAGAGTGGGGGCTACAGGTGCGACAGAAGCAGGGGCTGTAGGCATCGTGATGTTTATTGCAGTCTTAGGCTCCTTAGGAATGTTTGTGGCTAAAAAAAAAATGATGTGCAAAACAATCAGAGGATTGTATCAGGAAATGACAGGAAGAAAAGAAAAAGAAGATTTACCAAGGACAAGAGACACATGCCCATAGCCTCAGTTTCTTGCTCACCATCACCACCATCCTCATCAGAATCAGAAACCCTCATCTTCATGATAGGCTTGTCCTCAGAATCCTCAAGGACCTCATCGGATCCCTCATTAGAAGACAAATCTACATCAGGCCCTTGGGTGGCAGAGATAGGAATAGATGAAGGAGTGACCACCAAGGAAGAGCCATCCTTTACAACTTGGGAGAAGGTAACAAAGGGATCGTTGCCGAAGAAGAAAGAAGGGGTAGCAGGCGAAGCACTCCCAGTCTGAGATGCACCTGCAGGAGTGAGTTCTTTCTGGGGAGTAAGAATCTCAGTAGAAATAGGAACGGACTCAGCAACCCTCTCAACCTAGGTACTCTCCTTAACAGGAATGGGCTTGGGTGGAGGAATTTGAGCCTCGGTAGGAGCTCCCTGTGCAACAGCAAAAGCAGAAATTAACTCACAAGTTACTGTTGTAAATCTGGACGAAAATTAAAAGTTTTATCTTCTTTGGACACTTTTACGTTAGGGTTTTAAAGGGAGGCTGTGTGGAATGAATTTGGTAGAGAAAATCTTGTATTTTCCTTTCTCTAATGGCAGCCTAAACTCTTTGCTAGGGCTAGGGATTATGTTTCTTCTATACGGTATGAATATTCTATGTGATTCTTTCTAAGATTTTAGACAATAACATATTTGATTGTTCAATTAGATTTCTTTTGATGTACTAGTTCTTCCATACTTTCAATAAGTTCAATCATGTTTTTCTTATTGTTTAAATGAATTTCTAATAGTTTCAAATAGAAATCACATTTTAAAGTGAATGGGTTTTTTCTGAAAACTATCCTAACCGCATTATTAATCTAGGTTATCATGCGTTCTTTAATTGTATTAGTTCAACCGAATCATAAGTTTTTAATTGTATAAGAACAATCAATTATGAAATATATATTTTCTTATATCACAAATAATTTCATATCGATATAGGGAAACATCGCGATGCCTATTATTTACATTATTGATTTAAATCAGCTTTTATTATTATTCTTGTTAACAATCACTAGACAAAAGTACTTTTCTTCTTCTCCCAAATTGTTGTTTAATTATATTGTCTTTGAATTTACTCTGCTCCTTGTGGTTCGACCTTGGTACTCCAAGAATTATATTGCTATGATCTCTTGCACTTGGAAGTGAGCAAGCAATTTTGGCGCCATTGCCGGGGAGTTGCTACATGTTCAGAGGCAATTTTTGGGAGCAAAGCACATCCAGTGGAAATTCTTCTATTGGTAACTTCGGTCCATTTTTTCCCTTTTTTTGTTTTTATTTTATTTTATTGTGCACTCATTGTTGCATGAGCATTTGGGTTAGAAACAAGAGAAGCAGTTGAATGAATGTCAAGTCTTATTTGAATGTGGTCATGGTAGATACTGGTATCTTGGAGATCGAGGGCTTCCACAAGTTCACCATGTATATCCTCTTGAAGTGATCCCTATCCATCCTTGTCCCTCGGTTCAGTTGGCCAACCTTTTAACTGATGAAGAAGTAACCAATTCAAGGGTTGGCCGCACCAATCCTAGGATACTTGAGGACTATCTTGAGTTCGTCAAGGCTCATTTGCGAGGCTGCTTAGTTGATGCCTCTAGAGCATCAATGAGCTTCCTCTTTTCTAAATTAATTTGCATCATCTTTGCCATTTTTGTCATTTGTGAAAGTGTCTGAATGTTTCATCTTTAGGCTTCATCCCATGGTGTTAGGAGTCCTCCTCCTAGCAATGTTGGTGGTCCTCTTGCTTCTTTTGCAGAGACGTATCCTAATTTTCTAGCATGGCAATATGAGATAATGAATCCTGATGGGGCTTATAGCTTTGTGAATTTAGACCGGCCTGAATATACTCTGAATGTTCCTTGGAACAGCCTGGTATATTTCCAAACCCTTTTGGTCTTTTATCTCATGCTATTTGTTCTCTTGGCTATTTCTGAATTTCGATCTTTTGTTCCAAATTGGTGTCAACCTTGTAGAGGAAAGCATAAGGATGATTGGAGGCTTGTAGAGAGTTACACACACCCAATCTTCTCAATACATGCCCAATGAAGTGAACTAGGTAAGAGATGATACTCCCCTACTAACTTTTGCTTGAGATTCATAGCAATGGACTTAACACCTGTCTTTGATGATTTTTCATAACAATTAGATGGCAACTGCTGAGGCCAACACACAAGCCTTGAAAGAAAGAATTAGGAATCTCAAATTTCAGGATAGGCAACAAGAATCTCAACTTTATACTGATCAAGAGCAACAAGGGAACACAGAGGGTGGTTCTTCTAGTGGTGGGCCTAGAAGACCTTCCTACCTGCGGACCAGAAGTCCAGATGATGCATGAGTTGTATTTTTATTTTCCTGATGAAGCCTTGTAGTGCAATAATTTGAATTTATCTGACCATTCTTGACATGAGTATTCTCACCTGAATAGGGCATAGGCGAATGCCCCTAGTTTGGAAATGGATGCATGATTTTGAAAAACCTTGAAATTTTTTAGAAAAATATAATTTTTTTTTTTATTGAACAGCTAAGGCATGGCTGAATACCCCTAGTTTGACAATCAATGTGAATTTTGAAAAAACTTACTGTAAATGAACCTTCAATGGAGCAAAAGTTGAGTAAAACTAAGCAAAATCACAAAACTAGGCAAAGATGCAACTGCTAGGATGATGTGCCAATTGGCACTATTGGAGTGCCGATCAGAGCTTCTCAAGTGCCAATTGATACATCTTAAGCCTTGTCTAGTTGTCGTGTTTTGACCTGTTTTCAACTTTTTTCTAGGACATATGGCAGTATCTAAATTGGAAATTGATAGTGATTGTTGAGTAGATGAAAGATCCATGTCCCCCCCCCCCCCCCCTTATGTTTGGCTCTTCTCTTCTTTTCAATTCCCCCTTACATTAAAGACATTCTAGAAGCTCTTGCCTTAGTAATTTCTTTTTTGTAAGCGAAGTATTTTAAGCTTAAAAGAGTTAAATAATTTTTTTTGAATCCTAAAATATTCTTTCACTAAGAAGAGCACGCTTATGCAAGAGGTAGTCTATTTCTTTTCTTTTTCTAGTCTTCTCTATTAATTTTTTTTGATGATGCATGTTTGATTATTTCTGATTCTTGATATAATTGCCATGTTTTGTTTAAAAAATTTCTTGAAATATGTTCTTAGATGTTTTTTTTTTTTTTTTTTTTTTTTTTTTTTTTTTTTTGTAATTTCTCTCTTGAATCTCAAAATCTGCTAATTGTCAAAGATCTCTTTAAACTAAAAATTTATTTGAATTTTTTAGATCTAATTTTTCACACAAAACTGATCTGTATTTTTATTAAATACATATCTGATTTTTTTAACACATAAAACTTATCTGTATTTTCAATAAATACAAATTTGATTTTTTTTAACACATAAAACTGATCTGTTTTTTCATTAAATACATATCTAATTTTTTTAACACATAAAACTCATCTGTATTTTCATTAAATACAGATCTGTTTTTTCACATAAAACTAATCTGTATTTTCATTAAATACAGATCTATTTTTTTTTAACACATAAAACTGATTTGTATTTTCATTAAATACAAATCTGATTTTTTTAACACACAAAACTGATCTGTATTTTTATTAAATACAAATCTGAATTGTTTTAGAAAAAAGTTTTCTTTGACACAAAATTGCAGATTTTAAAATTTAAAAGAAGAAATTAAAAATTAGGTTGAAGTCTTTTCTTTTTTCTTAATACGTGATGCATGTAAAATAAATTTATCTTATGAGTGGGAATCCTTTTTCAAAAAGTTTATATATATATATATATATTATGTCCAATAACAGATCTGATTTTTTTTTATATACAAACCAAAAATCATTTTTTTTACTGTTCAAAATAGATCTGATTTTTTCTTGATAAAATCTAAAATTTTTTTATACACAAAAACAGATCTGACATTTTTCTTTTCAACAAATCCAATTTTTTATCTATATAAAAACAAATCTAATTTTTCTTTACAAATCTTTTTTTTTTTTAATCTACATAGAAACGTATCTGATTTTTTTTACAAATCTTAATTTTTTTATTCACAAAACATATCAAAATTTTTCTAAAAGAAGAGGATACATTCATAAGATATATTTACTTAAGTTAGTTTTGGTCAAATGTTTGTCATGTATGTTCAACATATCATTCATATCATGCAAAAAAAGGTATATTAGTCATTAGAGTCTAGAAGACCAGACTCTGTTTGGGCAGAATGGGTGCCTAATACCTTCCAATTCCTTAACCTAGCCTTCGGACTTAGGTTTTTGGATAGTTAGATTAGTGTCTTATTTTTCTAATTTTTGGTAGATTGTAACTAGGACCAAAAGCATTGTATTCTTTTACATAGATTGTAACTAGGACCCAAAGCGTTGTAGGGTTTAATTTACCAAAATTGTATTGTTCTTTATTCAATCAATACCATTCAAAGCATTTCTGAATATGTATTTTGTATTTAGTTTTTTTTTCTCGTTTTTTTTTGCATAAAAAAAAAAATAAGTGGCGACTCCACACCACTTACCCAAAAAGAGGTGCCCTTAAAAGCACCCGAATCTCTTTTTTGAGAGCACCCTCTCAAGAAGTTTGCGGTCTCTCACACCCTAGTCCAAAGTTTTTTTTTTTTTGGGAGAATTTTTGGATTTTTTTTGTTTGTGTTTTTTTTTTCCTTTGTTTTTTTTTTTTTTAACTACCTATGAATAACATGACAAACTAGATGCATCAAACACAACATGAATTTTATTGAGTAAAAGACCAACTAGAAAGCAAATCCTAAATAAACAATAAGACCAAAGAGCCAAAATGAAATTCAAACAAAGTCAGGGTGACTGGCTGATGATGGCGGAGCAATGACTTGCTACTTGATGAGATCTTGAATGTCATGCCTCAAGTTATAACATTTATCAGTTGTATGGCCTCTCCCTTGATGATATCTGCAATGACCATCAGGGTTGTAGCTTCTAGGCATGGGATGTGGTATTGGCTTGGGATCTAATGGCTTCAATAATCCCTTACTTGTAATTTTCCCAAGGCTTTACTCAAAGTCATGTGTGATAGGCCAAGAATGTATTGACCCATTTTGGTAAATTAATCAATTAATTATCCAAGCGAATTAATTAAATTCAGTTACATGTAATAATCATGGTAGCATAAACAAATCACCAACTAAGTTAAATGCAACGAAAAATAAATTTGACACAGGTGATTTGTTTACGAAAGGGGAAAACCACTGAGGCAAAACCCCACAAGGTGAATTTAAGGTCCCCACTCTTGAGAATCCACTATTATCAAAACAAGCGGTTATAAGTAAAAGGAATCTCAGTACCTCATACCATCCTATAGTTGAACCCTTACCCCAATACCCAATTGGACTTGTAATGTAGCAATAATCTTTCCTTTCAATGCACGGTTCCTAGTACGTGACTAACCAATGATGCATAGATCCCAGTACATAACTAACACACCAACTTGAGGAAGATGTTGGCTACAAAGTTCTTCAGTTCATCCAACAATGAAGATTAAGAAGCTCCTTGGTTACAAAACCCTTGGCACACAGACACAGTAGTTTTCAAAAACGAATATGATGAACTAGGGAAAATTGTCTCTGGTCACAATATGCATGTATAATCACTTTGCATCAAGTTGCATAATTTATGATGGCACTTAAAATAATCCCTATATATGTCTAGGGTTGTGAGAAAAGAAACCCTATACAAATACTCATGGATATGCGTGAAATCAGATCTAGAAATTCTAATTTTGTAATTCTCGACAAATACAGCTTCTGTTGAGCTTCAACATTAATCCTCTATAGATATGATTCTGTCCAAACATCTGTCGAGCTTTAATAAACAGCACTTCTTAACTTGTTTCTTGGTCAGACTTGCATGGCTTCAATACTAAACTTGAACACTTGTTTCTTGAAGTACTAAACCCATCCTAGATATACCCAATTACAAGTAAATTGCGTTTTATCAAAGGATTAGCCAGTTTACACCACATATGTATCTAACACGTTCCACATATGTCCTAACAGTCTCCCCCTTTGGTAATCCATTACAAAACCACAACAAACAAATGAATCATGAGAGAAGTCTTAAATCACTAAACTCATAATCACTTGTTGGAATACAAAACAAATCTAATCCTAACACAAACTCTTGAAAAACTTTGTAAGAAGAGAGTTCATGGCATGATAGATTTTCACAACTTGCCTTTCTGAAACACTTTAAATAAAACTTATCAAGGCATCTTAGTGGGAAACAGAAATAAAGATTTCATGCATAAAAAAACATGTGTATAAAGAGAGAAATGAAACAACACATGGAGAGATAGGTGAAGAAACATACATCATCATATATATATAAAAATGAAAACAATGTATGTCATAAATAAATCGTCACAAGACCAGTATACAAGAGGATAATGTAACCAAAAAGAAAAGAAAAGAAAAGTACATAAAATCCTCACTACATCCCTCAAGAATATAAACACTCCCCCTAACAAAAAATATCATATATTAACTCTCCCCCTAAATACAAGACTACTCACATCCCAAAACTACCCCCTTTTGTCACGAATGACAAAGGGTGATTCACCTAGAGGTCGTCATCTCATCATCGTTGGAAGAGCTAGTATCCACATCATCACCATCATCACTATCCTCACCATCCTCATCTACCGAAGCCTTTGGAGAAGGAGAGGGAGAAGTAGCAAAACCACCAAGGCAAGCCTCATCATGCAATACAACCAACACGGGTGTTCACCTGACACATCTCATCACTGAGAGTGTCAAGGCGAGCATCCATAAGCTGCAGCTGCACCATGATAGCCTTGAGGGTCACATTACTAGCCGAGGAAGAAGGAGTGGAGGAGGAAGGAATAGCTAAAGCTGCAGGACCCGTAAACTCCACACTTGGCCACTTTGGTCGAAGCTGGGCCTCGCTCCGTTGAATCGAACCGGCATCGATAGCACCCATGGTGGTGAAGTAAGGAGAATCAGGAATGGGGATGGAAAAATGGTGAAGGATCCGCGTGATAGCTGAAGGAAAGATGAGTTTATCATGGGTCGTCGTATCCTGATAGATATCAATGATAGAAGTGATGAAGTGAGAGGGAAGTCTATAGAAATATCCTTAAGGAGGGACAAAAGAAATTGAGCACAAGGCTTTGTGATAGAGTTATAATGAGACAGTGGATAAAGAACAAATGTCATTACCATGTTTAGGAATATTGGACCTTTTGCAAAGCCCGAGCATGGGGTGTTTTACTTCCCACCCCATGTGGAAGGTGTCTCACAAAAGTGAGACAGAAGCTCGTCTCTAGACACAGTCTGAAGATGCTGACAACCGGGGTAGTCAGGATGTGCAACCCTCAGAACATGTAGTACCTTGGATATAAGATTCGGTGTAACTATGATACGTGTACGTCGAAATGTCGTGAAAAAACGAGGTACAGAGGTATCGATGCCATGTATGTTGGAGTAAAATTCCTGTATAAACACAACGAGACACCTCAAGTGTATCTCATAAAGAGATTCTCAGCCCCGAGTCCGAATGAACGCAGGGAGAGGAGTGTCGGAAAAGTCCGACAGAATGACATAGCGCTCCGAATGAACGCCATGTTTCTGAAAGTTCTCAAGGAAGTCCTGTTGGGCCTTCCCATCATGGAACCGAATATGAAGAGAGGGAATGGGAAGATCAGAAGACGAAGACCTGGAATCAAGAGGATTCCGAGCCGAAGTAGAATTGTGCTTAAGTGCCTTGTGTAGTCTATCTGAAAGAGAGAGAGAGAGAGAGAGAAGGAAACAGAACACAATCACAATCCAGAAATAGGAATGAAAGAGTACGTCTGCATGAAATATGCATAAACATGTGACATGCTAAAAATAAATTGCATCATGGGTTGAAACCCAATCCAAATCTACCAGCACATAATTTTCAATAATCAAACACACATCTAAATGCATGAAACACTGTTATAAAGCTAAAGGAATGCAATGCATGATCATATAGCATCAAATAATTAATACCCAACCCAACAATTTCCAAAAATCTTAAAAACCCCAAAACCTAGGTCTAAAATGCATGAATGCATGAAAAGGGAGAAGATTAGAACACTTACCAAGTGTTTTAATCTTAATCTAGGCCGAAGAACACACAGGTAGAAGTTTTTGAGTGAGTGAGAAGTGTTTGGGGCGAGAGAAAAGGTTTTCTGTAGAGAGAGAGGTAAGAAAATGAAATCTGATTTCGCGCTCAGCCCTTAAATAGAAATTATAGCTCGATGGATCGAAGTATCTATCGAGCACTAAATCTCGACAAAAGTTCATCTGTCAAGGTGTTGTCGAGGATCTGCCGATGGCAAAAAACACTTTGATGAATCTAGAAGCTGTCAAGAATCTATCAGCTAGACAGAAAGTTGCCCGATGGATCGAGAAGCTATCGACAATCTATCGGCCAGACATAAAGTTGCTTAATGGATCAAAAAACTGTTAAGAATCTATTGAGAAGAAATCCAGAAACCTCGATGGATCAAGATTGCGATAACTTCTATTGAGAAAAGAAGAAAGAGGGGCTCGATAGAAATGAATCTGTCGAGGATCTGTCAAGAAGTTGTCGAGCTTGAAGAAAAGGAGTTTTTCAAAGAGGAAAAACACAAATAGATAAATGCAACAAGCAAGCTACTCAAACATAGATCAAATCAACATATTAAGCTCTCAAAACATCTCTTAACATATATGCAAAGCATTCAAGATCCAAAACACACACACACACACACTAAACAAGTCTAGTCGGTTTTATATTTCAAAAACAAGTTAAGACAGTTTAGTGAGCATATATTAACACATGTATTCCTTTTGATGGCCAAATCACATTGTACCTGCACATGTATCAAAAGTAGCAAAAAAATTGCATGTTGTATGTGAAAACATAGCAAGATTGCATAAGTGTCTCATATTATGACAATTTGAGATATGAGAAAATCAAATACACTCACACACAATCATAACTGTTTGATGGGGACTATCACCTTCGAGATACATCCTATAACTCTCACATCTCATAGAAACATGCTTGCAACCATATTTAAAAGCATTTTTTTTTCTTTGCATATTTTTCCTTTTTAAGCATATCATGCATGGGCCTAAAAGAGAAAGAAGAAGAAATACCCAATTATGTAAGCTTAAACATCACCATTTTGCTATGTCAAAGTACACAGATGTTGTTATGATTGGTGGGTTTTAGTGGTGAGATGGTTATTTATGCTTTTCTCTTAGAATTTTTTAGTCCTTCTTGTCATAAAGAGTGATATGAGTGTTAAGTATAAAAGATCACTTAATCGAACTCATCACAAACACGAGCCATAAAGCTCACTTGCTTAGTTGTGCATTAAGATGCTCATCTAACCTACAAGAGATACAAAGTTTATAAAACTTTGTTTCAATAGCCATCTAAGGTACACAAGTACCAATATACACAAAACACATACTGTTTTTGTATTTTTCTAATTTTTTGTTTTTATTTTTATGAAAAAACAAAAAAGGAAAAACTGAAAACAAACAATCAAAAACATGTTAAACAAAACAAAGCATAAAACTAGAAGCAAATGCATGAGAGAGGAGAAAGAGAAGAGATCACTCCATAGAGATTACACCAATGTTTTGGCGTAGGAATTTAAATCATTTGCTATCAAGAGGCTTAGTGAACAAATCCGCCTTCTGATCATCAGTATGGATGGACTCAAGAGTGAGTGTGCCATCTTCGACAAGCTCCTGAATGAAGTGATGTCGAATCTCTATATGTTTTGTTCGAGAATGTTGCACAAGATTTTTAGAGATATTAATGACACTGGTATTGTCACAATAAATGGTAAGATGTTCTTGACAAATACCATAATCAAGAAGGAGTTTTTGCATCCACAGAAGTTGGGTACAACAGCTACCGGTAGCGATGTATTCATCCTCAACAGTGGATAATGAGATGGAATTCTGCTTCTTACTCATCCTGGAGACAAGATTATTACCCACTAAAAACAAGCCCCTGATGTGCTTTTTCTATAATCAGCATTCCTAGCCTAGTCTGCATCAGAAGGCCCAGCTAAGACATCATTTGTGTCCTTGTTGTACCATACTCTGAAATTGGCAGTGGTTTTGACTTATTTTATGATTCTTTTTAAAAGCAATCATATGAGACTCTTTGGGGTTTGCTTGATATCTAGCACACATTCTCACACTGTAACTAATGTCAGGTCTACTAGTAATATGGTAAAGGAGACTACCTATCATGCTTCTGTATAAAAATGAATCAACACTTTTGCCTAGCAAATCAATAGTGAGTTTAAAATTTGGGCTCATGGGAGTTCTAACAGGACTGGCAGATTCAAAACCAAACTTTTTCACAAGATTCTTAGCATATTGAGATTGAGATATGAATATATCTTACTCTTGCTGATGAATCTGCAATCCAAGGAAGTGACTCAACTCTCCAATCATGTGTTGGAAAATCTGGTTTTGTATCTCATACAAAACACACAGTGGAAGCAACAAACACAGATCCACTTCAATCATGAAAGATAACATGTAACCTTGAATTCTAAAACAAAGAATAGAATACGTACCTTGGTACAGTGAATTTCAAAACTAAATATCAGAAGTTCTCGGGAACACTTTCAATCTTCACTCCAATTCCACTAACGCCCAAGAAGTGTGGTCTCTCAATCGGTTTCCAAGGGAGAGTAAGAGAGTGGCTTTCACTCACACATACAAACCATTTCATAAAGATTTCTCTCTATGTTGTTAGTTACCAAATTTTGTTTGTTTCTCCCTTAATATCTAACTGATTATCTAATTGGACTAGCCTTTTAGGCCTTTCCAATTGGGCTTAAGTGTGTGGCTTGGAGTGGGACCAATAAGACACTAGCTCCAATGGGCCTTGGGCTTTTCTGTCAACTCTTGACAAGTCCAAAGTTACCATTAACTATATTTAATACCACTGTATAAATATAGTTGCACTCTAGGCCTTATCTATAAATTATATCCCAAGACTTTATTATGCATACAACCCCTTCGTTAAAATATTCGTAGTAATACAAAGTCATGAATGTAGACTGCCACTTTGAAGATTACTACATCTTAATCCTTGAGTACCCGGTTTAATCCTTTATGTTATTCATAATATATTTATGAAATCCAATTCCATAAATATATACTTTAGTAACTCCTTACTAAAGTGGTTGGGCCCAACACTCTGAATAACCATACCCATTAAACTTATCTCAAGGGAATATTTTATACCTCCATTAAGAGATTATGAATTCCATCTTGAGAATATATATTCCATCAACACTAAATGCAGTTGCCCAACATACTGAGATTTTGACCGTAACTTATAGATCTCACTTCTGATATATCAAAGCAACTATACATCTCATGATCAGGTTCATTATTCTCTCAGGATTTAGAGTTGTTGTAAATAGAAGTCGTGAGATTTATTATTCATTTGACAGTCGTTAGGAGAATAATAAATCTCACAGCGGTCCAGTTCAATATGTCTTAACTCTTAAAACATATCAACATATCAACTAAAAGTCTCCACTTCCATGATCAAGACTGTTAGGTTCTAAAGATTTAGGATTTTATGTATTTAGAACTCTAATTTGTAATGTTGGCAAACCATGATCAAAACAATGTATTTAGTCTTGTTTAGGCTTGCTCAAAGTTGATTAATTGTTGTAAAGTTGGAATCGAGTGGCTGCAAAAGTATTAGTAACTTTCGGCCTGGCTCGATCGATCGAAGGATAGACTCGATCGATCGAATCTTGGGCCAGAACGTCTTTCTGCAGAATTCCAACTCAGCCCAAACTCTATTTAAACGTCTTGGGGTTCAAGTAAAACTCTTATATATATAAGGGAAACCCTAGAACGTTTTTGGGACTTTTGTAGAGAGTGATTAGAGTGCCTCTTGTGCCTCCTTTTATTTTTAGGGTTTTGTACCCAAACCTCTCTAAGTCTTTGTTGCTCATATTTGTGGTTTGTGTGAATCTCTTGTGAGATCTTTGAGGAGCTTTCCTTCACATAAACTTAGGGTTTTCAAGGTAGAGATATTTTCTACATCTTGATGATCAACAAGGTTGCAACCATTGGAACTTAAAGATAAACAAGCAGGGAGCATGTAGCTGATTGAGGAATTCAAAGAAAGAAGTAGTCCGTGGACTCGGAGCCTGCGCGTGGTCATGTCAGGAAGTTACTACTGGTGGGTAGCATTAGGAAGTCAAGCGGGGAGCTTGTAAGTCCTTTTGTAAGAACTTCAATTCTTTCTTAGTAGATTCCGTTTTGCCTTGAGGATCGGTGGGTAAAATCCTCCCCAGGTTTTTTACCGGTTTGGTTTTCCTGGGTGATCATATCTTGTGTTCTTTATTATTTCCGCTGCTTTATATGTTTTATATGCATGATATGATTATTTGATTGTTTTAACCTAGAATTGTTTAATTTGACTAAGTAACAACTTGGCTAATTAATCTAGGCTACGCAATCTGGTTGGTTTAAGGGGTCTAAAACCCTACAAAGACAAATCATCTTAGTTGATATGTTATAATCTTCGCAAATGAAATGCTCAATTTCATCACCGACTACAAACTAAAATTCTGAGTTTACAAAGAACTTGTGATTTATATTTTCTGTGACTAAATCACATACTATGCATCTCATGGACTAAGATAATGTCTCATTAGTTCATTTATAAATAGTCTCATATAATTAAACAATTTAATTATTTATGACATGCCAATAAATTGGATTTTAGGGCACAAATCCTAACATCATGCTCATCTCGAACTCAGCCTGCATAAGCTTCAAAAATTCATGAGCAAGTTCACCCTTTGTAGAACATAGACTTGAGCTACTATTAACTCACCTTCTACAAACATATCTGACTTATGCTTAACAAGTTCACTCTCAGACCTTCTACATACAACACATTTGCAATGTGTGGCAGTCCAGGTAGAGAGATGGTTCCCTTCCCTTTTATTTGAGATTTGCTCCCATCACTGAAAGTGACATTTCCAACTTTCTTAGACTCTAAAACCTTGAAGAGAGAATGGTCTCCAATCATGTGTCTTGAGCACCCACTACCAAGGTACCACAAACATGTGTCCATTACCTTAAATGTAGACTTCATCATAAAGCACACTTCATGCTTGCCTAACAAACCAGTAGGAATGGTTTTCTCTTTCATCTGCCATTTATGTGCAAAATCTTTGATTTTCACCCTTCTCAAACAAACTCCCTTGCATATTCTCATTTTGAGGTAGTCTAGTTTCTTTCTTGTCACACTAAGACCTTTTTCTACAATCATCAAAATAGCTTTCAAATAACTTTTAGACTTGCATTTTCTGAAACACTCAATCAAATAGAGATTAGAAAAGCAAGATGTATTTGAAATAAAAGATCTTTTCATGCTGCTTGCAACCATGATAACAGAGGTCAATGAATCATACAGCAAAGATTAAACATAAAATGTTGACATATGTTCCTAACATTGAATCACATATGCCCTAACAATCTCCCCCTCTGGCAATCCATGACAAAACCACAACAAACAAATAAACATATGAGAGAAGTCATAAATCACTCAACTCATACTCACTTGTTGAATACAGTAAAATCTATCTTAACACAAACTCTTGAAAAACTTTGTAAGAAGAGAGTTTATGGCAAGTAGACTTTAACAACCTGTATTTCTGAAACACTTTAAACAAAACTCATCACGGCATCTTAGTGTGAAACAAAAATAAAAGATTGCATACAATATATAAGAAACATGTGTATAAAGAAAGAAAAGAAACAACACATGGAGAGATAGGTGAATAACATACATCAAAATATATATAAATCAAATATAAATACAATGTATGTCAAAATGGTCACAAGACCAATATACAAGATATAATGTATCTGAAATAGAAAAAAAACAAAAAAAAAAAAGATACATACAAGTCCTCACTACATCCCTCAATATACACTCCCCCTATCACCTAAACTAACTCTCCCCCTATGAGTATGACTACTCTCATCTCAAAACTGCTCCCCTTTTTTGTCACGAGTGATAAAGGGCAAGTAAATCAAGTAGACATCTCATCATCACTAGGCGAGCCATCATCATCATCCTCAACATCATCAGCATTACCAGAGCCATCATCACTCTCATCCTCAGAAGCTAGCAGAGATGGAGAGGAAGCCACTGTGAAACCACCCATCACAGCCTATCGTCGCGCAAAATGACTGATACGGGTGTTCACCTGACACAACTCATCGCTGAGAGTGTTAAGGCGAGCATCCATGCACACAAGCTGTGCCATGATGGCCTCAAATGTCACTCCTCCTGGTGAAGAAGAAAGAGCGGAGGTGGATGGAGCGGTAGAAGCCGGAGGAGCTGCCATCTACGTCTGGGGCTGCCTCGAGTGAAGCTGTGCAAGACTCTGCTTCATGGTAGCGGCGTCAATGGCACACATATATAAGAAGTGGGGAGACTCAGGATAGAAGATAGAGAAATGGCGAAGGAGTCTCGTGATAGTGGAAGGAAAAATAAGCTTATCACGAGTTGCTGTGTCCCCATAGACATCTATAAGGAAGAATATAAAGTGTGAAGGAAAGTCGATAGAGATATCCTTAATGAGGGACAACAAAAATCCAGCACGAGGCTCTGTGATAGTGTTATAGTGAGACAATGGATGAAGAACAAATGTCATCACCATGTTTAGGAATCTTGGAACTTTAGCAAAGGCCGAGCAAGGGGTGTTTTAACAGTCACCTCAAGATGATGGTGTCTCACAAAATAGAGACGCGAGCTCGTCTTTGTACCCTGTCCTCAGATGCTCAGAACCAGGGAAGTCAAGATGCACTACCCTAGGTACATGTACCTCAAATACAATATCTGGAGTAACTACCATGCGTATACCCCGAATGCGAGTGACAAACTCAAGTATAGAGTAATCAAATCCGTGCATATTGGAGTAGAACTCTGTATGATCATGGAAAGGCACATGACCGGGATGCCACAAAGTGACTACCAACCCCTACTGTGGATGACAGTAGGTAGGTCAGTGTCAAAGAAATCTAACAGAACGACTTGGTGTTTCGAATGAATGCCACGTCATGAAAAGTTCTCCAAGAAGTCCGATTTGGCCTTCTCATCACGAAACCGGACATGAGAGGGAGTGGGGTCATATGGAGAAGAAGAAGAAGATGCCCTAGAACGAAGAGGGTTCCAGGATGGAATAGACTTACGTTTAGGTGCCATGACGCAACTAACGTAAAAGGGAGAGAAAGAAAGAAAGAGAGGGAGACAATCAGAAGAGTACCAAGCAGTTTTAATATCAAATGATAAAAACAAGAAGGTAAATATGCATGAACATGTGACATACAAATTTAAATGCATCATGGGCTCAACCCAATCCAAACCTACCAACACACAGCTTAGCAGCAAAGTAAACATATATCTAAATGCATAAAACATTGTTATAATGCGAATGTGATGCAATGCATGAAGTTTTAAACTCAATGAAGCAACACCCAACCCAAAAATTTTTACACAAACTCATCAATTTTGAAAAACCCCCCAAAAATTCTTCAAAAATCAAAACTTAGGTCTAAAAAGAGTGAAATGCAGGATTAATGAGTGAGAAAGAATCATACTAGATGAAGAACACTTGATTTAGGCCGAAGATCAAGTGAGGAATGTGAGGGGTTTGAGTTTGAGGAGTTTTGGAGTGAGAAAAGAGAGAAACTGTCGAGAGAGATCAAAGGAAATAAATGAGAAATCGCGAGGCACCCTTTTTATAGAAAAATCATAAAGCTCAATCGATCGAGAGCTATCGAGCTTTAAAAAGGCATGATTTAGCTGTCGAACCAGCTATCGAGGATCTAACGAGAGGCTTTCAACACAAAGAAGCTTGATGGATTAAGGTAGCTATCGAGAAGACAGAAAGTTTCTCAATTGATCGAACTAGCTATCGAGAATGTGATAAGAGAAAGCTGAAAGGTCTCGATAGATAACTTATCTGTAGAGAGCTATCGAGATTGCTTAAAAACAGTTTTTCAAAGAAGATAAAAACACAAATATGAATGCAATCAAGTATGCTACTCAAACACAAATCCAAACAACATTTTAAGCTCTCAAAAATATCTCTCAACAATAAAAATGATGGGCATATTAGATCCAAAACACACACACACACACACTAAACAAGTCTAACCAATTTTATATTTCAAAAACAAGTCAAGACAGTTTAGTGAGCATACGTAAACACAAGTATTCCTTGTGATGGCCAAATCACATTGTACCTGCACATGTATCAAAAGTAGCAAAGAATATTACGTGTTGTGTGTGAAAAACATCGCAAGATTGCATAAGTGTCTACATGTTATGACAATTTGAGATATGAGAAAATCACTTTAACTCACACATAATCATAACTATTTGATAGGGACTATCACCTTCGAGGTATATCCTATAACTCCCACATCTCCTAGAATACACGCTTGCAATCATATATAAAGCATTTTGATCTTTTTGCTTTTATTTTTCTTTGCATATTTTTCTTTTAAGCAAACCATGCATGGGTATATAAGAGATAGAAAAGAAATACCCAATGATGTTAAGCATTTGACATTCCACTTTTGCTATGCCGAAGCATACAAATGTCATTTCATGATTGGCGGGCAACAGTGGTGAGATGGTTATCTATGCCTTTCTCTTAGGATTTTCTAGTCCTTCCCATCAAAAAGAGTGATAGGAGTGTTAAGTACAAGAAATTACTTAACCTTACTCATCGCAAACATGAGCCACAAAGCTCACTTGCTTAGTTGTGCATAGAGATGCTTATCTAAGCTACAAAGGATACAAAGTTAGGAAACTTTGTTTCAATGGCCATCCAAGGTACATAAGTACCAATGTACACAAACACACACTGTTTTTGTATTTTTCAATTTTTTCAATTTTTTTTTATTTTTATATGAAAAAAAAAAAGCAAAAACTGAAAAGTAACCAAACAAAAACATGTTAAACAAGACAAAGCAATGCATAAAACTAGACTGACTCAAAACTAGAAAGCAAAACACACAAGTATTGTAAGACAAAAAAAAAAAAAAAAAAAAAAAAAAAAAAGTGAGAGAAAGAAAAAGTGACAGAATCACTTGGAGCCCTTTTCCTTCCACACCTTGAAAGAACCTTTCCATTTAGCAAACCCTTGATCCAGTGGTGAAGGGGAAGAGTTAAAACTGTTCAAGTTTGAAAGGAACATGAAGGCTTTAAGAAGATCACCAAAAAGAGCAAATGAGGATGGAAGCTGATTCTGATCTCCCGACGCAATCATGATGTTGCTCTTTTGAGTGGCTAACCACTTGTAGCAATTAGGTCGAGTATGTCCAATTGCACCACTGTGATGACAGAAATGCTACTTTTTCTGCTTAGGCTTTTGATAGTTTCCCTTCTTAGCCCTAGGATTCTTAATCTCTTTCTTATCAAGCTTAAGGGGTGCTCCTAAGATAGATTTACCATTGTCTACGTTCTCACTAGCTAATTCATTCTTAACATCATTATTCTCAGTTTCAACATTATCAGCAAGAGGAACAAAAACAATAGTACTAGTAGAAGCAACATTAGGAGAAGAGAAATCATACCCTAAATCGGTTCAATCGGAAGCTGATTTCTGAAGACTGAGCATCTCATCGAGCTTAGCACTTGAAGTCCTTTCCAACTCAGCTCTGACTTGGAACGGTTCTGCCTTAAGCTTCTTGGTCTTCTCTGCTAAGAAATTATTCTCAAATCTCAGTGCTCTAATAATTTGATTGGCTTCATCAAACTTTATAGATATTTCTTCTCACTCAAGCTCCACATCACTAAGCTTCTTGGTGCCCAACCTATACAACTTCTCGTGCTTTTTTGAGACCTTGTATAACTTTGCATAGGCCGTGTGGATGTCATCTTACTCATCCATCTTTTCAAACTTAGACTCCACCAATTCCTTTTCTTCGTCCACATCTTCAACAATCCCTTCAGTAGGATTTATGGTGGCAGTGAAGGCATTTAGGATTCCATTATCCTCATTATCGGAGTCTTCCTCAGGCTCAGTGTCACTCAACGTAGTAGAAAGTGCCTTGCTCTTCCCAATGGTCTTAAGATACGTAGGGCACTCTTGTTTCATATGACCAAAACCTTAACACCCAAAGCACTTTGGTCCTGAAGGAACAGTGTACTGACCGCCATCCCTAGCATCCTTCTTCCATTTGTCTTGGCTCTTAGACTGAGAAGAACTCGACTGTCTACGGTCCTTGTCGAAGCCCTTTGCATTGGCATTCTTGAAAAACTTCTTGAATTTCCTGGTGATGTAGGACTTCATCTTAGAATCTTCATCATCAAAAGACTCATCAGTATCACTACTCTTGGCCTTCAATGACATGCTCTTACTCTTGCTTAATTTCCCGATTCTCGTCAAACCCAACTCATAGGTCTGTAGATTTCCAACTAGCTCAGTCAAAGGAATTTTGTCGATATCCTTTGATTCCTCAATGGCAGTGATCTTGGCATGGAATCTCTCGGGTAGAGATCTGATTACCTTTCTCACAATCTTGGGTTCAAGAATGGTTTCCCCAAGATTAAAAGTTGAGTTCACTATGTCCTTAAGCTTGGCATAGAACTCATCAAATGACTCATCCTCCTCCATCTTGATCTCTTCAAAGCTTGTAGTGAGCCTCTGAAACTTTGAATCCTTGACAGTCTTGGTTCCTTCATAGGTTTTCTGGAGAATGGTCCATGCTTCCTTAGCAGTTTCAGTAGAGGATATCTTCTTGAATTCCTCATTCGTGACTGCACTGAATAGAACATTCAATGCCCTACTGTTGAAATTTGTCGCCTTGATCTTTGCATCATCCCAGTCAGCCGACGCTTCCGTAGGCTTGGTCCAGCCTATCTCCACAGCTTGCCACACTTTCTCATCTAAAGACTACAAGAAAGCTCTCATGCGTACTTTCCAGTATGCATAGTTAATGCCATCAAATAAAGAAGGTATAATAAGAGACTATCCTTTATCCATGACAACCAAGGGTCAATGGATCACATAGCAAAGATTAAAACCTAATCTGAGTGTGCCTGCTCTGATACCACTTGATAGGCCAAGAATGTATTAATCCCTTGTGATGAATTAATTCATTAATTAGCCAAGTTTATTAATTAATCAAATTAACATGCAAGATGCGTGGTAGCACAAAAAAATCACCAATTAAACTAAGTATGTAGCGGAAAATAAATTGACGCTGAAAATAAATTGACACGGTGATTTGTTTACGAACGGGGAAAACCTACATGGCAAAAACCCCACCGGGTGATTTTAAGGTCACCACTCCCAAGAATCCACTATTATCAAAACAAGCGGTTACAAGTAAAGGAATCTCAGTACCTTATACTAACCTACAGTTGAACCCTTACCCCAATACCCAATTGGACTTGTTCTGTAGTAACAATCTCTCCTTTTCAATGCTCGGCTCCCAGTACATGACTAACCAATTGCGCGAATCCCAGTATGCGACTTGATCACCAACTTGAGAAGGATGTTGGCTGCAAAGTTCTTTTGTTCATCACATGATGAAGATCATGAAGTTACTTGGTCACAACAGTTTCTTTAAGAGAAAGAAGAACTAGGGCAAACTAGGTTTCCAGTCACACTTTTCTTCAATTGTGGAATTGTGCTCTTGTGCAACTGTGTGTAACCTTATTCGACCCTTAAAATAATCCTTATATATGTTTAGGGTTGTGAGAAAAGAAAGCCCAAACATATAGCTACGAATTGGATGAAAATCAGAATTGAAAAACTAAGTTTCATTAACCTCGATAGATAGCCATCTATCGAGCTAGCTGTCGAGGCACGGGCTTCAGCAGCTTTTAAACCTCGATAGATGCTAGCTGTTGAGCTTTAAAATCCAGCACTTCATTATTTGATTCTTGGACAGACTTGCATGGTTTTAACACTTGAACTTGAAACCTTGTTCCTTGAAGCATTAAACACGTCCTAGATCTACCAAATTACAAGTAAAGTGCGTTTTGTCAAAGGATTAGCCAATTACATAAAATGTTGACATATGTTCCTAACATTGAATCACATATATGCTAACAGGCTATCTAGGAGATTCAGGCTAGCTCTTCATTTGTCTTCTCTTGACCTTCCAAGATGGAGTTGAGAACATTTTCAATTCTTTCTTGACTCATTAGGCTTGAATCTTCCTTGAGCTTGATGGGCTTGGCTTTTGATGAACTTGTGATCTAAAAGGTTGAAATCTTGGTGGACTTTGGCTTTGACAAGATTGGGCTTAAACTACATCAAATACATGTCATACTTTTCCAGAAAACAAAATCATATTCATACACCATTCAAACAATTATAATGGGCCCAAGTATTGAACTTAGGCTCACCATGGCCCAAACAATGGTCAACCACACACAATTTGCAATGTAATTTTAACATGGACCAGCCTAAGGATAGGTTCTAAGTCATTACATTGTAGGGTGGGTTTGTGGTTTTATTGTTTCCAATAGCTAGGACGTTACACCTCCCAACTTGTAATGTAATGAACATTACGATGGTCCAAACGGCATGGTCTATCCTTTTTCAGTCAACAAGAAATGATCTAGTGACTTTGGGCTATGAGTTGGTGAGTTCACCACTGGGTACCCAAATCTAATGAAGACTGGTGATCCATGGTTACTACCACCAAATGTTAAGATGGGTACATACATATTTATTGTTTTATGGCACACACAATGACAGTTAGGGAAAGCTTTTAACAACCAACATGGCATTTCAAGCAAAATATTATACAAACAATACACAAACATAAGCAATAACAGATAAGCAAAAGACATCATACAAACACAAGGGTATTTAATTGGTCATTTAAAGTCTAATGTGAAGCTTAGCCCTCGACATCCCCAGCAGAGTTGCCACTGTGAGAGGCCAAGAAACTTGGGTGCTCTATGAAAAGGGGTTAGGCATTGGCACCTTCCCTTTTCAGGATCATATGGAGTCGCCACTTATTTTATAAGTAAAATAAAAAAAATAAAAACTTTACAAACTACAATATATCTTGAATAGTATGCATTCTCATTAATTTGAAATAAATACATCTTGGTAGAAAGAACTGTATATTGCTTTGATTCCTAGGTACAATTTAGTTTTTGTTTTTAAATGAAAATACAAAGTCTTGTTTTCTAGTTACAATCTACCCAAAATAAAATAAGACACTAAATCTACCAACCTAAGATTCTAATATTCTGGAGTTAGGTTACAAAATGGGAAGGTGTTAGGCACCCACCCTGTCCAGACAGAGCCTGGTATTCTAGACTTTAAATGACCTTTTAAATACCCATTAAAAGAATGACATGCAAATTGTTGTGTCAATATTCCTAGATCTAAAATGTGCAGAATACTAGATCTATTGCATTTATGGAAGGAGAAATCACATCTAAATTTTATTTGTAGGAAAATAATTTTTTAGAGAAGTTCAAATTAAGCAAAATGAATTTTTGATAAAAAAAAATTCAGATCTAATTTTTTTAAAATAACAGGGAATGGATTTTTTTCAAAAGTTCCCAAATCTAATTTCTTAATTAAATAACAGAAGAATCTCCAAAAGGAAAATCCAAATCTGATTGTTTAATTAAGAAACATAATGGGTTTTAAAAGATTTTCCAAAGTAAAAAGGAATGAATTTTTAGAATAAAATTCAGATCTGATTTGTGGTTTTGGAAAACAAAGGAGATTTACAAAATAATTTCAGATTTGACTTTTGGTTTAAGAAAATAATGGAGTTTTGAAAAATGATTCAAATCTGATTTTTGGTTTAAGAAAACAATGAGGTTTTGAAAAATAATTCAGATCTGATTTTGTTTTACATAAAGCAACAGATTTAGGATTTAATCATATGCATCACATAACTACATGAACACAACACATATGCATAAACAGACTTACATCATATAACCAAAAGAGAATCAAGACAAACAAAAGGAAGAACATGTTAAGAGTATGGAGAGTTGAATCAGTTATATGAACGTATTCCAAAAGGAGATATTTATTTCAAAAATCAAGGAGAATGAATATTTTCTAAGATCTAAAATAAGAGCCTCTTAATAGAAAAGAAATTCCTAAAGCAAAGCTTCCAGAATTTCTTTAACATAAGGGGAGAGAGGGGTTAGAAAAAGGTCTCTTGAATGTTGGGAGGCCTCCTCTATTTATAGAGGTGTTAGTTGCTTAGAAAATAAGCTGAGTTTGCTTAAAAATTAAGTCCAATCAGCTTAAAAAATAATCAAAAAACGTATGGGGAAAATCCTAAAAAAAAAAATTTGGATAAGAGTAAGCTGATTTTTCAAATCAGAACATATTTCAGTATTTTGATCATATCTTTTTACTCAAAATTCAGATTAAGCTTTTTATAGCTGAAGGGAAATTCAATTCTCTAAAACTTTTCCAGAAATATCCTAGTCCGAATTTCAAGTTTTACCATATCGTAAGTGCCCTGGAATGTGAATCTGAAATCTGCTACTTAATTAGCACGTTTTTGAAGTGTTTTCCAAGTCTGAAACTGTATTAGGACGAATTCTAGAGTTATTTTCATAATAAACCTCATCATAAAGTGTTAATTAGAATTTTTAAAATAATTTTTTTGACTATAATTGATGGTGTATTGAAAATTCTAGTCCTATTTCGTCCATATGGGTCATTCGTGAGAGATAAATGAAGAGATGGGACGTGAAGCACGCTCATCCTGTACGATCTCGTCCATCCTTAATAAAGGATAGACGGGATCTCATCCGTCCCTGATAAAGGATGGACGAGCATTTTGGACCTGCAAGATCCTCACCAAACGAACCAAGGCCTCGACTAACCGTAATAAAGCATCGGTCCAAATAAGGTAACTTCCATGGAAGTTATGGAAGTTACCTTTAAATTTTCTGAATTCCTTGACAATAGGAACGGTTATCATGATAAATAACCGTTTCATGTACGCTATATAAGCATTCCTTTACAAAGAGGTAATTCATTTAAACACTTCTACAGAAAAATACTTCCTCTTCGCTTTGAATTACAAATTCACTGACTTTATCATTGGAGGATTCTTGGCTGGCCTCCACCAATCTCCTCTGACTTCGTGTTTATTATTTTCAGGATTCAGCCTTTAGATCGTTAATGCCCGAGACCTTCAGCCTACTGATTCCAAGGATTTATCAGTTGGCACCGTCTGTGGGAAAGAATTTTTTACGTTTGAACTTCATCGTTGAATTCTGCGATTTCTTTCTTCGACAAAGGGCTGAAATGGTCCGGACAAGATCAAGGGCTACTAGTCCAGGCCCTCAAGAGAGCAGGGACGCCTCCAGTAACCCCCATCGCGACCGTCAATCGGCGCCTGCCATGCAACCATCTTCTGTCCAACACGTACAATCCATGGCCATCGCTATGGCGGAGTTAACCCGTCAGAACCAGGAGTTGGTTAGAGAACTTAATTTAAGAAGGCAGCTTCACGAAGGGAACACTGAAGGATAGACTCAGAGTCAAGAAGATGGAAGGAATGTTGAACCTGAGAGCCAGTCAAGGGGTACCGCTTCACGGAGGGTGCCTCATTTGGAAAGGGAAGTGGACCAAATTAGAAGAGCTATGAATGAGATGAGGGAGAATATGAGGAAGATGAATCCTATAGAAGATTTGGTTCATAGAACTGATTCCCCCTTCACGGCATCCATCAACGCTCACCCTTTGCCTCCCAAGTTTAAGATGCCTTCTTTAGATTCGTATGATGGAACGCGGGATCCTTTTGACCACATTTCCACCTTCAAAACTACCATGCACTTTCAAGGACTTCCGGATAAAATATTGTGCAGAGCTTTCCCTACTACCCTCAAAGGACCCGCACGAGTGTGGTTTAGCAAGATACCTCCGAACACAGTGACGTCCTTCGAGGAGTTAAGCAAGTTGTTTGTCAACAATTTTATCGGAGGGTAGAGGCACAAACGTTCCTCGTCTAGCTTGCTAACCATGGAGTAGGGAGAGAATGAAAGTTTGCGGTCCTTCATCACGCGGTTCAACAGGGAAGCCTTAACGGTAGACGAGATGGATGATAAGCTCCTTTTGGCGGCTTTCCATAATGGGGTTCATTCTGACTTGTTCATCCACAAGTTATATGAGCAGGAACCTCAGACCCTGGCTGAACTCGTCCATTCAGCCCAGAATTTTAAGAATGCAGAAGATGCCATCATAGCCAAGAAGAGGAAGAGAATTAAGAAAATGGAAGCCAACCCAACGCACCATTCAGAACAAGGTCCTCGTCCTAAGAAGGGACGAACGGAAGACAAGAAGGATCGAGACAAGAAGGCTGGCCCCTCAGCACGAAGTCAATAGTACACACCACTGAACGTGTTGCTCGAGCAAGTCCTTATACAAATCAAGGATGATCCTTCCTTGAAGTGGCCTAAGAAAATAAAGAGAGATCCTAATAAGCGCAATAGGAATAAGTATTGTCGCTTCCATAGAGACCATGGTCATGATACAGACGAATGTTTTGATCTAACACCTTCCTAAAACCATACCTAAACTCTGAACTCATACTCTCGTAGTAAGATCAAAAGGTCCTTCCCCAAGAGGATGCTATATTCATGGTTCCTAGGCCATTGTAAAACTAGGTGGCGACTCCCCGTTGTGTCCACAATAGGGCACTACACATATGATTCCTCTAGCTAATCTAGGTGGCGACACTATTTTTCACCCTCTTCTTGGTCCATTCCAAGCTAAGGTGTACTTCCCACAAGGAGACCATACTCATCATGGGCACTTGCGACCACACGAGGAGGAAGGTATTACCTTGAAAGCAAGCTGAGAATCTAGAAAGGGTGGCACATAACCCAAAGTAATAGTCATCTTCGCATTAATTAGGTGTTTGTAACTAATACCAGCCGCATTAAATGATGAATGACCAACCTGAATGGTACATACACCTCAAAAGTCTTCTTTCATCATGAAAATGAAGGAGGAAACACCTAATGGAATAAACACCTTCTGGCACATGATAATCCATTACCTAAAAGGGTGGAGAACTTAGAGTATAAAAAGGATCTTCCCCTTAAAGAAAGGGGGACTAGAAAAATGGAGAGAAAAAAGAGTTTAAGCCTTGAGAGTGTCTTTACTTGTAAAATTGTTGTTAACCTTGGCAGAAGTATATTCAAGTCAATAAATTAAATAGAGTTAATTTTGAAACCTCTAGCTTTTTTGACACCTCTAGCTTCAAATTCCGAAGGTCTAAAGGATCAATAGGTCATGCTTTCACGGTTTGTATTCGTACTGGAAATCAGAATCAAAAGAGCTTTTACCCTTTTGTTCCACACGAGATTTCTATTCTTGTTGAGCTCATCTTAGGACACCTACGTTATCTTTTAACAAATTTCTATTCACTTCTGCTTATCTTGATCCCATCCTCTAGGGGATTGCTGCAAAAGTTACTCCCTTAATGAATGTCAAGCTAACTAGAGAGTTCACGGTTATGAAGGTTAAGCGAGCCTTGAAACAAATGAAAACCATGATAGCTCTAGGCCTCGACAGTCGTCTTTCACATGGAGAGAGAGAGAGAGAGAATTCTAAAATGTTTTTTTTTTTAAATTAAATGTTATTTTGAATAACTCATTATTATTATTTTAAAATAAATTATGTGCAATGCATGCAATAGTATTTTCTATCCATTGAGTGATTGTAAAGAAGGAAAAAGATTGATTGAGTGATTTCCCTAACCCCATGTAGGGAATGCAAACAATCCCAAATGTGATGAACAACTAAAACTTAATTTCATATCCAAACATAGCAATTACAAAGAAGTTTTTCAAGTATTGTATTATTTGGATTCAAGTTCGATGACACCAACTCAAGTTGCCCCCATTTACCCTTTTTTTCATCAAAAAAATATTTATAAAACAAAATGGCAAGACTTGCGAACATTTTTTAACTAGTCTCTAACCCGTGCGATGCACAACATAGTTTAATAAAATTACATATATGATTAGAAAATGAATAAAATAAAATAAAAATGTCTAATCTATTTAAATTCAACTGCATATTAAAAGGATATTATTCTCAGTAATACCATGCTTTATAAATCTATCAACAAAATTCACAAAATATATTATATACATTTATGCAATTAAATTTATAAAATCAATGAGGTTAAGTTAAAACTTCAAATAGTTAGGACGACTACAATAACAACATATACTATGTGGAAAGGAACTTACCTGTTCCTAATGAAAAGAATGATACATAAATATGAACAAAAAAAGGAGATGTAGGCCATAAGAATAAAGAGAATCAAAATGATCGAAAATAATTATTAAAAAATCTAAAATATGTGAGTTATAAAAAATTATAAGTATGTAGTTATAGCAGTATAAATAATTATAAATTCTAATAGTAGCATATTAGAATTTAACTCTGTCGAAATCAACCAATATGCATGCAGATCTCTTTTTCTTTTTTCTTTTTCTTTTTTTGCCAAAACAATATATGTTGTTGGTGCAAAATACAATGATAATGGAAATAATACAAAGAGAAACTGAATAATACTACTGAATTTTATTACTTTAAAGAGAGAAATTACACAACACTATTTGGACTGAGGCGCGGCACTTGCTCTCTTTAAGGAGATTCAAGCCCTTGGTTGGCTAAACTTTGTAACCGGTGCAGACCTTCTCTGACTTGTCTCCCCCAGGATACAACAGCCTAACAAGTGTCGTATGGCTAGAACAACTTCTGCACAAAGTGTTCAAGCCGGCCCACTTCATACTAAGCCAAGTACTCTTTAATGCTAAGCCGGGTTTTGATAACCCGGCCCACTTCATACTAAGCCCAAGGCCCACGCCGAGGAGGAAGAAATGTCCGAGGACAAATTGAGGAAGATTCAGTTACCAAGAAGCACTACCGAGGACAATCCTGTCCTCAGCCATCCGAGACCATGGAGAGGAAGAACAAAGCACAATCAGAGGTGGCCCTTCAGAGCGTCTCCAAAGAAAAGACAAGTACAATGGGTCAGCCACGGAAGCATGGTGGAGGAGCAATTCCAGGAGGAACTGTCACCTCCACATTAAATGCCCACACCTAACATTCTGACCGCATTAATGGAGAAGTAACTCCTGAGCAGTGCTGCCGTAGTTGCTGCAACCCATAGAAAGAAGGGGAAGGTGACTGATGGGACAAGCACTCAAGTGGTAACCTGCATGACCAACAAATGGAGGGCCAAGATTAACCAAATGGGGGATATATAATGTAAGAAGTCCCCCAGAAAGGGGGACGGGATTTTGAGAAACAGAAAATATTGTAGCACTTGAATCAACCCTGTAACCAGGCGCTAAAGAAACAATAATAACTCCCAGTTCCTAGGAGGAGGGCCGAAGAGCCATGTTTCATGCTTTAGCCTACGTTTTCGTCATTCAACTTAATCACTACAATGCTTAGTTGTTGCAATCCTTATTAAAGCCTAGTCCTTTAACCCGCTCTCTACAAATTCATTGTATTGGGCTAGCTGGGCTTGGGTCCACTTCCTCCAAAGGAAAGGTGCTCAAACTCGGTCCCTACAACCATTTTTAGAAAATGATTTCTTTAGTTTTTCTTCTGTTTGAAATAGTTGACTTGTAGGCTCTCTTGATTATTGCAACAAACAAAAATAATTGTTTTAAAAAAAAGCTATACCTTCTACCAAGATTTTAAAGAAAAAATTGTGTGTGCTTTGTTATAAGTAGCATTCATGTTCTTTTACTTATCTAATCAAAAGTTTCAAATGTGTGTACTTTAATACACCATTGAACTTAAAGTGACTAACAATAATGCTAGTAGTGTGGATCCTAATTTGGCTAAATTTTGTTTCAAAGCTGGCAAAAAATAGAGAATTCCACAAATACCGAAAACTTGAGTGATAGACAAAACACAATTAGTGAAAACAAAACACAATTAATGAAAACAAAAAATGATCTAAACCACAAACTATTTTTTGAAACCAGTTTGAATTTCAAATGAGTAATTACAAAAGAATCAGTATGTAGATTTTCAATTTTCCTTTGTTTCTATATGTCTTTAGTACCAACTTGCATCAGTATGTAGCTTTTCAATTTTCCTTTGTTTCAATATGTCTTTAGTACCAACTTTCATGACTCTTTTACAATTTTTTGCTATATCTATAACCAAACTTAGTCATGGAGAACATATCATTGATATTTGGTTTACTTGTTGCATTATTTAGAAAGAAAAAAAATCATTAAAAACAGTGACTATAATAAAACCAATGGAACTACTAAATACTTTTCTTAATAGGAATTTTTAAGTCAGGTCATCTAGCTAACACTTCCATTTAAATTTTCATCTCCAATCACCTTTTGAAATTTCATGGTTGCCTTTGCTTCTTGCCTAGTAGGATTGCACAAATTTACTATCCCACCTACCTCCATATTAAGGCACACAGTAAACAAAAGCAAACATACAAAACACAAAATCTTCCACGTAGTTGTTTAATTTCTCAAAACAAATGCCAAGTTAATGTTGGAGTCTCAAATTCAATTAGTAAACACTATGATACACAACTATTCCAAACTTAAACACGCAACCAATTCTACCAATACATGTAACCCCTGCATAACTCATGTTAGTGTCCATAACTCACAACTTTCTTGGCCCTAAAACCCATCCCAACAATTCGCATTAAACAATCACCGGCCAGAAACATTATCTATTATTAGCAAAATTTTCCCATAATTTCTATCTAAAAGAAACCTCCACCATTACCATGTATTTCCAAATAAGTTCTCATGCAACTTGTAGGCTAATTAATTAGCAATTAGCTTGTAAGTATTGGAAATAACAAAATCTGTATATATCATTGAATTCTTTCAACCTAGCAACTATGATAACACATAAATTGTAAGAAATCCTACCTAATTATGCTGCTATTTGAGGGAGTACAAATAGACATAGATCTTGTGTGACTTCCATGGAGAACTTCTCTGCTAGAGTGCTAGCATTCTTCAAAATGGGCTTCCAAATTCTTAGATGTGTCTGCAACATGAACATTACACTAAATAGGTGAGTAAACAAAGCATCATAAACAATAAACTATATGCAAAGTACATACGATATAGAAAACTAACCATGGCATCGAGATTGACCTCAATCCTGAATTAGAATCTGTAACAAACTTCACTGCCAGTTATTTTTCACAACAAAAGTTTCAAATTGAAAGCTTTAAATTTCCAATGGAAGAACAAATTTTTTCAGTTTTTCTTACTTATTATAAAAAAGAAGAAAGCGGTACCAATTTAACATGATATATCACTAATTGTAATTTGGAAAGTAAAAAATAACAAATTATAGTTCACTTACTCATTTAACCTAAAATTTTCAAACACATGCTAACAAATAGATATTGATATAAAATATTCACCTTGTAACATAACTTAATAAGTCTCAAACACACAACTTTAATAGCTTTAAATAAATTTTCCATAGTTGTATTTAAGCTAAGGCTCAAGCAATAAGAGGTAGCAAATATTATTCCAAAAAAAACTATTCTCTTCTTGTCTTAAATTTTTAGGAGGGTTATCACCTTGAATTCAACTAAATTCTCTGAATTCCATCAGTCACAGTACTGACCATGTAGACATGAAAAGAAACAAAAAATAATCCAAACAACAATAAAGAACTTTCATAAAACAGACATAAATTTTTTACCAAGCATAAATCAACTGCACTCAATTTGCATAGAGTACAAAATGTAATGTGATGCCCGTTAGGGCATGCACAGCAACTGTTGGAGCAGCCCATAAGTCCTTTGCTTAGTTGGCTTATATAACCCTATAACTCACACTATTCATACAATTCCTTCTTCGGCTTCTCTAACGTCTCCCTCCTCTATTTGCTCTGGTTTTTTTGCACAAAATTTAAACTTCAATTTTTGGTTTTATGGAAAGGCAAATAAGGTTGTTCTTGGTTCTTCTTGCTTGGGTGTGCATCCAACTTGAAGAAATTGCTATAGTCTAATCCTGGGGAGTTCTTTGGCCAAGAGCGTCATTCACACCGAGTTCTACTCCGGGTGGCATGAATTAACCTTTAAGAACAATGCATTTTGCGTGATTCTACAGTTTGTGAGATCTTTCTAACTTTGTCTATTTATTTTTGTCATTCTTAATTTTTTAGGGTTTATATTGTTGAATCAAAACTTGTTTATTTAGCCATATTTTCCAACAAGGAGGAACGTAGAGAAGAAAGAAGTTTGAGCAATCAAAATCAAGCAAGCCGAATTGAAAATTACAATTTCAAACACAACCTCACTATGAAATTCTAGCAGTGTTCAAATATCTCTTTGTTTAAATAAAAGTAATAAAACTACCCCAAAAAGTATCATTGTGGAAAATTATTTTTAACGAATAAATTTGAGCAATCAAAATTAAGTAAATCCATCTTAAAATTACAATTCCAGACACAATTACACAAACCCACTATGAAATTCCACTTAAAATGTCTATACACTTTTATCAAACCATTTGATTAACAAAATTGCATACAAAAGTAAAGCCAATAAAAAACACCAATAAAGGAAAACCTAAGAAAAACCGAGAGAGAATGGTCTAATATGGAGGCCAGGTTGGAGATTGAAAATGTCAGTACCCATGGTCATGCCTTTGCAAACTTTCTACGAAATAACTTGGGTCTGCGTTTGAGAGGGGTAAAGGGTAGAGGTTCTATGCTTGATGGTGGACTGAAAGGGTAAAAAAGAAGAAGACAATTTCACTGTAGCGGTTCCACTGTGTGACGGCGGTAGGCTAATGGAGACAATCCAACGTCCTATCTCACTTCACAGAGTTTCTTCTAGCAGAGGAAAAATTGAAGTGAAGTTGAGAATATATAAAGAGACAATTAAAGACCTTACCCACTAAAATGGTGTGTTTTTTTTTTTTTTTAATAGGGAGTAAAATTTTGGTGAATGTGTGTGGGGGTGAGGCTAAAAATATAAAATATTTGATTTGGGTTATTTGTTGCTTGTTTTTCAAAAAATAAAAAAGGCTTATTTGTTGATATGTCACGATTTTAAAAAAGTGTTTTTCTTTTTTTTTTTTTTTTTTTTTTTTTCTGTAACTACTGTTTAAGAGTAAAATGTTTCGCATAAACCACTAAATGAAAAACACAATTTTTTTGGTTGTTTTAAAATGTAAACATGGTATTAATTTGTGTAGCCACATGGTACAATGAGGAGCAGTCAACAAAAAGTCAAATATTTTGGCTATTAGTTATTACTAGTCGCTAACCCGTGCGATGCACGGGATTGTTTTAAATCAAATGTTAACATGTTCAAGTTTAAACATTTCTCTAATTTCAATTATTGAGAGCTAAATAGTCCCTAATATAAGATTGTCCCCAAATCATAAAATTATTGTAGCAATATTACTATTTAAACAGGAAAAAAAAATTAGAAATACAAAAAAAAAAATATTCGCTCAGCTAAATCAACAACTTTCATCCAACCAAATCAAGACATTCCTCCATTTTCATACACGGCCAAGTCTACCTTAGGCTTGAACTCAAAATGATTTCATTTCTTTAAGTGTTGCACAAAATTAAATTTGTTTGTCTCAATATTATTCATTGAACATCATGGAAAAACAGTAATCCTAGTACAATGCTAACTACCTTAATATTTGCTAACAACTACTGGCTAACTATTATAGTAGATGTACATCAATGAGTATTGTATCTCTAAATGCAGAAGCACTTAATTGATGCAGCATTAATGCAGCAGTAGATCTTGAACAATGTAGTCGAGTATGACAAACTTCTTACCAGGTATTTTTCCTTCTTGGCCTCCTACTTGACATTCTGTTCAGCCTCCTCTTCCACAAGCTTCTCCCCAATGAGCTGCTTATGTGCCAACAACACCAAAACCTACAAAGGAAGCAAACATTTTTATACAAATCTCAAATAACAAAACCTTTAAAAAAAATACAAATGCAATATCTATAAAAATTCCATGAGAAAAATACCGACACCTTTTTTTGGATCTTAAATAATAAAACTTTAAAATACGGCCCTAGGCATCTGTCCATTCACTTACAGCAAAAGTTACAAAGAACAATATGTCAAGCGCAAATTATTCTCATATCAAGTCATCGACACAAACCTTAAGCTAAGAAATCACTATGTACATCCCCATCTTTTGCAAGCCCATACACAACCTCCTTCACTCTTCATAGCATAAGGAACCATATCATCGAACTACATAAACTAATAAGGACGATAGTCTGATATCCACCATAACAATGTGCAAATTAAGGCTGCTCTACTTTATCCACCACTTCTACACCTTCTAAAACCCCAAAAATACTCAACTTATTAAAATGAAGTTGTTTAATGAAATATTTTTTAAAATTAAATCATTAAAATAATAAAAAAATGATTGAAAAAGATAATGACTTTGTGATAAAAAAATTCAAACTTTTTAAAAACTCAAACTTTTGCACTCGCCAGGGGCCATCAAATCATTACATTTCGACTTAGCGTGTAATGCCTTCACTGAGCACTGTCTTTGTGAAAAGCTCAAATCATGAGTCCAAGGTTGAGGTCAATCTGATAATAGCCTAAATAAACTACTTTGTGAACCTGAAAACACCAAACAAAGAAACAAACTTAATCATTATCATAACAATTAAACAACCAAAAAGAGGCAACAATTTCATTCAAATTAATAAACAACCTTTTGAAATTATAGTACATGAAGAGGAATAGTTCTAAATCAAAACCTTAATTAAAACAAAAATCTAACACAATCACCTAAATAAAAACCAACTGATCAAAATACCGAAAACTATATCCTATTAAACCCCCAAATTTAAAATAAAATTTGGCTCTATATGTTTTGAAGAAGATTCAATCTTTCAAAGATGGAAAACTCATAGCTTGTATAAAATTATCTTATGGGTAACATCTAATATAACAAAACAGTAACTAACTAACATTGACACCCAAAAATCTATTATATATTTAGAACCTTATTCAAAAGTTTTGAATTAAAAGAACACAATTTAAAAATATTAGTAAACCAAAGTGCCAAATTGGACCTAAAAACCACAACTTCACTCCCACTAACAAATAAAGATATCAAGTAAAGGGAAAATCCTAAAATTAAATTAAAAAAATCGCTAACCATTCTTTAAAGTCCATGTAGAATTTGATCTTCTATGATGTTTCCCAAGATTCTACAAAAAAGAATAGAGAGGAAAAAGGAGCCTTGGTCATGTTGCTATAATCTCTAATTTTAATGCCTCTAAATCATGTTACTTGCTGATCTTTAGCAATGTATCATTCTTACCATCAAATTTAATGCCTCTAAATCATGTTACTTGCTAGTGTCACAATTCACATTTTGTACATAAATATAATCTATTCAGTAGGATGGAAAGCTAATGCAGTCGAATTTTATTCTTTATTTAACCAAAGCTGGCATATATTAGCTTTTGGGAACCCTGAAATTATTCAAGTATTCTGTGGTACTGTGCTAATTATTTAAAGGTTGGTGACTCTATATCCAAAAGTTACTGTGATGAAAATTGTGACCCTAATGTTAGATAGCAGAAGGGACATTCAATTGTATTCAGGTTGTTTGGTGAGAGAACTACGACGAAAAAAAAAAAAAAAAAAAAAAAACTAAATTAAACATTCCCAAGAAACAAACAAAGGCTTACAGAAAACATAGCCTACTTACAAAGAAATCACAAATTAATGGCTCATAAAGAGCAAGGTCTAATTATTCCAAGCTTTCACATTCTGCAAAATAATGAGAAAATACAAATTAGGAAAAATCTTATCTAAAAATAAAACTGAGTTAAAACATAGTAAAAACAAATTTTAAGAACAGCATTTTCAAACTCAAAACTAACAATGATATCTTTACAATGCAACATAAAAAGTAGCTATGTCTCTTATGAATGTCATTTTTTCACAAATGATTTGCCACGATGTCACATGGCATTAATCTGTACCTTTTAAGATTCCTATTTCTTATGAGTAATTTGTTTCCATTTGATACATTTTATTTCGTAATGCTGAAATTTTCTTCCACTTATAGTTCTTACCACTTTAAATATTTGTATTTCTTGGCTGAAGCTTCATTTTGGTAAACAAAATGTGTCAAATATCATAGATCATTCCATGTTTTCAGATTGTACCTATTTCATTGGCCACTCCAAGATCTATAACAACAATTTATTTATTTTTTTGTAAATAAAAAAGAAAAAGCCCACAAACGGGCTTTGCAAATTGCAATGCCTCAACTCTTACTACATCACCTTTTCCTTGTTCTTCCTTATTCATTGTCAAACATTTTTCCCCCAATATCAATATTCATATACCAAAAATAAATAAATAATCACATTGAAGTTTATATGACATCCCAAAGCATTAATAGTAAAACTATAACAATTCCTAAACTTAACACATATGAAACAAAACAAAGAATCAAACAAAACACATCAAAAAATCTATTTGAATTTTTTCATAAACGACCCTAGAAAACCCAATCTTTACTACCAATCTTCAATCAACAATGATTCCCACAATCAAGATTTGAATAAGAAACACATACCCACTTTAGACAGCCATTGGTTTCTACTTAGAGATCTTTGTCAAGAGATTTTTGGGAATATGAGAAATCAATCTAAAGGGCAAAAGGAAAAAAAATAAAAATAATAAAAGCAGAGAAAAAAGAAAGAAGGAAAGAAGCCTACCTGACAGAGAATGAAGCAATTGAATCGTAAGGTAACAGAGACAACTTGTAGTCAGGTGGTGAAACCGTCGTCTCATCTTCCTCCTCCTTCTTCTTCTACTCCTTCTCTAAAGGATCTTCAAAAAAGTTTTCTGAATTGGCTTGGGCGTAACCTTCGTCGGTTTAGGTTTTTATCATTGCTTGTAGCGCTCGTTTCTCATTCTTATTACTTTCTCTTTTTGATGAACATTCTTATTGTTAGGTTTTAAGACTTTAGGAACTAAATGTATTAGAACTTCAATGTGTAATGTGTTGGAAAACCATGATCAAAACATAAAGTCTAGAATTAGGCTGTTCATAGTGTGTTTATTTGTAAAGTTGGAATCGAGTGTACTGCATGATTTATTGGATAAATCTGCAAGGCTTGATCGATCGAAAATTAGGCTCGATTGATCGAACCTCATGAAGATTTTTTTTTCTACATAATTTTCAACTCAGCCCAAGCCTATATGACGTGTAGGGTTTTATGTTTTGCCTCTAGAATAAAAGGAAAAACCCTAGCCACGTTTTAGTTGTTGTTGATATGCTATGTGTGTGACTATTCTGTGAGATCTAGAGGTGTTTACCTTCATACACACTTAGGGTTATCAAGATCAAGATTGATGTCAAGAACTTGATGATCACTTCGGTTGCTGTTTCAAGAGTTTAAAGAAAACACAAGTACGAGAACTTGTGGTTGCGGTGGATCAAGGAAAGAAGTAGTCCATGGACTCGAAGCTGTCACGTGGTCATGGTAGTAAGTTTTCTACACGAGGTAGCAATAGGAGTTAGTGGTCTAAGTTCTATTATACAAACTTCAATTCCTTCATAGTGGATCTATAAGGTTGAATTTAATCAACCATCTTGTTAGCTTTATTCCGTGCCAAATTTGCTTGTATTTTAGCAATTAGTAACCCTGTATTTAGGTGGGATTCTTGTAAGGGTAGTGTGTGAGAAGATGTGAAGAGAAACTCAAGTTTGTGCAAGGAGGCAGAGTCTTGCAGCTAGGACTCGCAGGTGACTCGCGACTGGAAGCCGCCAACTGCAGCACACGTGAGAAGCATGCGGGAAGGTGAAGGGTCACACCAACTGTCGCACTACAGGACAAAAGTCCCAGGCTGGCCAGGCCGTTAACTCGCGGTTGGAACTCGCGACTCAGACCAATCGCGAGGCCAAGCTGCCAGAACACCCTGTTTGGGAAAAACTGACTCTTCGCATTCCAAACACTCACCACTATATATAGACCCTTATACCCACGAAATGTAGAAAGCTTCTAGAGAGAGTTTTGTGAGAGAAACCCTAGAGAAAAAAAAATTGATTCATCCACAATCTTTACCTTAATGACTCTTCAAATTCCTCTACTCTCTTCCTCTCCATTGATATATCCTTGAGAGGTTCTTTACCAAATCATTTTCTAACCATACCCATATCCGTGAGTAGGTTAATTTGGTGCTTTGGGAAGCAGTTAGGAAGGAACCAATGTCTATTGGTTGATGCTATGGTTGATAGCGGAATCCGGTAAGCTAAAGAAGAAATAGGTTCAGCGCAACCTCATTGGAGCAAGAAGCTTAAAGGGCTTAGGTACATTGGGTAGATTAGGCTTGGAGGGTCTTCTACTGTTCATGTATCCCAACTACATTCTTTAGTGGATTATTTACTGCTTGGAAGGTGGCGGAGAGGTTTTACGCCGAGGGCTTCGGTTTCCTCTTCGATAACACATCATGTGTTGTCCATGTGTTTGCATCTTCCTTCTCCTTATCTTTGACATTTATTTTCTGTTGTGGATGTGTTTATATTTGGCTCAGATTGTTTATCAATTCTGTGTTTGGCTTATGTTCATGTTCCGCACGTTAATCGTTTGATATTAAGCTTGTATTGATATTTTGTAATTTGGAGTCTAAACGTTCAAGGGTGGTTTATACCCATATTGAACTTTCAATTGGTATCAGAGCGGGTGCACTCTTAGTGGTTTCATTACCTAAGTGCGATCCCTGACCCCTTGTTGAGATAGATAGGTCTCAATCTCTTAATGTACCACCATTTTTTTATGGTAATAATTATGCTTTTTGGAAGGTCTGAATGAGGGTGTTTCTGTGCTCTATTGATGATGCTGTGTGGGATGCAGTTGAAGTGGGTTGGACAAGACCGGAGGCTGCCAAGTCCATTTGGGATAAGGCTGCTCTTACGGCGGCCAATGCAAATAGCAAAGCACTGAATGCTATTTTCTGTGGTGTCTCTCTAGAATAATTTCACCGGATTTCACATATCACCATTGCTAAGGAAGCATAGGAGATTCTGGAGACAACTTATGAAGGGACTAAGAAAGTGAAAGACACCAAACTCTAGATGTTGACCACTCGCTTTGAGGAGCTAAAGATGAGTGAGGATGAGTGTTTTGATTCTTTTTATAGTAAGTTAAACGAAGTGGTTGTTGGAAAATTCAATTTGGGGGAAAAGACGGAGGATTCGAGAATAGTAAGGAAGATCCTTCGGTCACTACCAGAAAGTTTCTGTTCGAAAGTAAAAGCCATTGAAGAGAGCAAGGATCTTGACGACATTAAAGTTCAAGAGCTAGTTGGTTCCCTACAGATATATGAATTGTCACTGCCCACACAGAAGAAGAGTAAATCGCTTGCTCTTAAAACAATTGATGAAAGAGTAGTATCTTATGACTCTGCAGATGAGGATGCAGTAGATAAAGATGTGGCATATCTTGTGAAGAATTTCCAGAAGTTCCTAAAACTGAAGAACGGTGGGAAATCCAGTAACAAAGGAAAATTTCAGAGTTTCGGAAAGGAGAAGAAAGATTTCAGAAGAAAAGAGGGTAGAGATTCCCAATCTTCACAGGGAATTACGTGCTTCGAATGTAATGGACATGGACACTTCAAAAAGGAATGTCCCAACTATTTGAAGTCGAAGGGCAAGGTCTATGCCACTACTCTAAATGACTCGGACTCATCAAATTTTGACTCTGAGGACAGCTGTGACGGAGAAGGAAACTACTCCGCATTTATGGCTATTGAGCATGTTGAGTCCTCGGAGGACCTGAATCAACTTTTACAAGAACTTGGAGAACACAGCGATGATGAATCCTTAGGGATTGTTGAGGAATCAGATACTGAAAAGGATAAAAATACAGCTAGCCTTCAAGAGAATTACACCTTACTTCTTGAGAAATCGGGAGAGTATACAAAGGTGGCGAAGGTGGCTGTGAAGAAGATGAAGAAAGCTGAGGAGGATTACAGGAGTCTCCTGGTCAGATATAAGGAGGCGAAGTGTGAGATTAAGACACTAAATGGTGAGCTATCTAAAGCTTATACGAAAGTGAGATTTCTTGAGCAAGAGGTAGTGCAAGCACATGCCAAGATAGATAGGGTCTCCTTCAAGAAGTTGGAAGATGTTATTCATCTTAAAAACATTTTTCAGATAAGTCTGGGCTGGGATATACCGGAAGGAGTAGCTCATCGGCCAATGTCACCAAAGAAGTGAAATTTGTAAAGGCCAAAGAGACGGTTGTAAAAGAGCCCACTCCTAAGAAAGTTAAGGTTGAGAAAAAGACGAAGATGGCTAATCAACGGGTGTTTAATAAGTCCCGTAATCAATCAGAAGTCAGAGTTGAAGCTAGAGGAAGATCTCTTCCAAGACCACAACGGGGTCCTAGAACGAATTATGTTTGTCACTATTGCGGATTGCAAGGACATACCAAACCCAACTTCCAGAAGTTGAGAGCATTGAACAATGCAAGCACTCCTCAGTCATGAGGAAGAAGAAATGACAAGAGGTCTTGGAGTGGTGAGCAACCAAGAAGTCAAAACGGTGATCCCGAAATGATGGACGTAATGAAGATGATCGGTGTCTTCACCAATTGCCTGGAAAGCTTCACACGAAGGTTTGAAAGTCCTAACTTTCATACCCAATCCGTCAAGGATATCACCTCAAGCGCACGTGACGTGTGGGTGACAAAGGGTACTTATGCATAAGCATTACAACATGTCCATGCATTAATACTTCCTATGTTTTGTATATGCTTGGTTGTGTGCTTCTTGCAAGTTTGAAATATTATCTGTTTGGTTGTTTTTGTCTTTTTGTTTCAAATATTTTTTACATTGTTGTTTTTGATTAACCTTCGTTTTACTTTTGTGTCAAAAATCCAAAAATACATAAAAAGTAGAAAATCCAAAAAGTTTGGTCGACTTTGTTGAGTTTTGTCTCAAAACATGTTTTACCTTGTACCTTTGTACTAATGGCTTTGTACATCCACGAGCTTAGCATATCTCTATTGCACTCATATCATTGTGGGAGAAATCTTGAAATCTCTGTGATTGTTGTAAATAGATCTTCAACCTTGTCATGAATGATTAGTGAATGGTTTTGTTGATCTTGAGACATGCATAGACTTGTGCCTATATATCTTCCCACTCTTTATTTTAATGTTTTGCTTAAAAGAGCTCACCAAATGTAAATCTCCAAATGAAAAGAGATATTGAGCTGCAAAAGCCTGTCGCACATACTAGTATTTGACTAGGAAAAAGGGAAAGCGACCATATATAAAATGTTTGATGCCCAAAAAGCCAAAGGCTGAATCATCAATTGAAATATCAAAAATTTCAGGCATCGATCTCACAATGAGATGTATTGAATCAAAAAGATCAAATGATATGTTGTATATGGAGCCAAATGAAAAGCTCCAAAGTTTTGTTATCAAGTTTTGTGGGAGGTCATATATGCATATTTCTATAATTGAGATTGGTCACATTATCTAGTGCTAGTTGTGTATGACTTGATTAAATGTGTTTTCACATACTCAATCTTTGTTGATCAAACATAAAAAGATTTTTTGAGTGTTTTTAGTTATTTTTGGAAAGTGTTTTGTTCTTACAAAAATGTCAAAAATTCCAAAAACTCTTTTGCCCTATTTTGGCGACTCAGTCGCGGGTGGACCCAGTCGCATGCTCGCGGGTTATTTTTGGCAACTTGTTCGCGGATGGAAGGTCCAGTCGCGAGGGCATACAATGATTTTCGCGGCTCATCTCGCGACTCCCTCGCAGGTAGACTTTCCAGTCGTGAAAAACACTTAGAAAAATTTTCAAACTTTTCTCTTTTAAGTGTTTTGGCGGCTGACTCTAGTGGCTTGGACGCGACTTGTTCCAGTTGCGAAAAACGCGTGTTTTGCGTTTTCAAGTTAGTTTTTTAAAACTTTTCAGTTTTTCCCTCAAATTTTTGTGACTGTTCAATGTCTTCCCCATTTTTCTCTCTGAAATTCACCGTGTTCACTTTTGAAAAACCTCCATTTTTGCATCATTTCTTCTCAAATCTTCAAGAAAAAGGTATGAGTTTTCACTGTCTCACTTCATACTTACTGATTTGATCTTTATTTTCTTGATTTGTGAAATGCAATTGTGATCTGCGAAATAATGTGTTCGTGCATGGGTTTTTGCTTTAAATGTTGGGTTTGGTTGATTGGGGTTGTTTTCTTTTGTTGTTGAATGTTTCTAATAGCATGATTTAATTTCTTTATGCTAGTCTTGCTCTGTACTTTGATATTCGTTAGATTTCATACCCACTGAGTATATAGGTTTGGGGTTTTCTATGTTTTAATCTGTATGTGGTTTGGGTATTTCAGAATGTATGAGTTTTTGGATTGTGTGGCAAACAGTGCTTTGTTTTTAAGTTACCATATCATGAGTATGCTTCTGCTTTGGGGATATATCTTGTACATTTCATACTTATTAAGACATGTCTCATTGACATAGGCTCTCTTTTGTCTAAATGTGGTTTTCACTGTCCTTTTATATCTGTCTTATGCTTGTCCTAGTCTGCATTAATACAGAATGAACTTGTTTGAGTTGCTATGCTATAAATTGAATTATCCTCTTTTTGTGCTCAACTATGCTTGATCTATATGTTGGCTTGACACTCTGTTCTTTGCAACTAACTTGTTACTAATCTATGTGTATTTCCACATATTGTATTCTGCTCTTGTTGTGGCCTCTTCTGCTTGCTTACAGATGGCTCCCACACCAACAAAGAAGAAGACTTCTGCTAAGAAAGCTAACAAAAGATTGAAAATGGGCAATAACATGTTTAGGTCTGTTCAACACTTTGAGAGATGTATAGATTCTTTCATGAAGGGAACTATTATTCAAGAAATGTTTGTGGATTTAAGGGATCTGAAGGACGCCTTCATTCCGGGTTGCTTTAAGGGCAAAGGTTGGGAAAAGCTATTAAGTGATTTACCTGGAGTGAGTGAGCCACTGATAAGAGAGTTTTACTTTAATGTTAAGATTAGAGAGGATGAGATAGATTGTTGGGTAAGAGGACATGAGTTCACCCTAGATGCTCATGATATTGATGAGGTACATGGTCTTGAGGGTTTAGAGGAGTATGAGTTCATCAATTACAAAGACAGGATGTTGTCATTAGAAACTGTCCAAAATCGCATTGGTGGACAAAGAGAAGGGAAATGTCTCAATACTACAGCATTTCCAGTTGACATGAGGTGCCTCACTATCATCATGATGAATAACCTATATCCAGTGAAGAAGTTAACTACAATCAATAATGCCAGAGCCATTTTTCTTATGGAACTCAAGCAGAAAACATTCATTGATATCAGCTCTCATATATTTGATACAATAATGGATGAGACCAGAACAACTTCACGAGCAAAGCTGGTTTTTCCTAGCCTTCTCATGCGGATTTTCATAGCAAAAAGGGTTCCAATTCCTCAAGATCTCAGCCTAATGCCTACACCCTCAGCTATTAACAAGCAAACCATCATAAGGATACAAGTACATCTTCCGGGTGATATAGATGAGGAAGGGGCTGACCAAGAAGAAGGTGATCCAATGGAAGCTAAAATGGAGGCTGCAGGACAGACTTCCACATCCAGAAGCAGAGCCAAAAGGAGCAGGGCTTCTACCTCATCAGCTGAACCTCCTGATGCATTTCAGATCATCCTGGAGAGGATTGATGGACTCAAAGAGGTTCAAAATCAGCATACTGAAAGGATGACAGCAATGCAGGATCAACTTGATGTACTTTCCGCTAAGTTTGATAGCATCTGCACCAACCAGAAGTAGTGACCCTTTGGCCATTCCGGTTAAAAAGGGGGAGAATTTTTGGGACAGCACTTGAAGAGGAGTGCCTGTTTGAGGGGGAGCTTTCATAATCATGTGTTATTATGTCTATAGCTTTGTTACTATGTTTTGGATTACTGTTGTTATTATAGGTTTGATACACTGTGGTTTTAGTTAATGTTTGGCTTAAATTCATAACTCTTGGATGGTTTTGAAACTTTTTGTATTGGTTTATATTTATATATGATTTTTTTCAAGTATGTGGTGTGTATGGTTCATTTGTACCCATGTTACTTTTGTAAGCTTTTAGGATTTGTTTCCATGCTTTGTAAGCTTTTATGGTTTGTACCATGCTTATGCAACCTTTATGCTTTGTGGCTTAAGTACTTAATAATAAATGTCATGCATTTTTCTTTAGTACTTCACTCTTGTGCCCTTGTAGGATTTTTCCTAGATGCATATATGTTTTATGCATTGGTTGAGTGTTAGACATGCAAATGATACTCTACAAATGAGCTTATCAACTTGCATGTCCAGATGTTCATTCCATGTGAGAATGAGCATTGTGATCACTTGTGTAAAGTGATTGCCTATTTTTGGTCAAGCCACGATTTATTGCTTTATTGCTTAAGTCCATTTTTGCTTGATCATATTATGCTTGCTCCATATGCATTTCAAGTTTTTCTGCATACAATTATATTGCTGTGTTGTTGAGTTTCAAAAGATACTTATTCATATGTTTCAAGAGCGTATCAGAATCTAGAGTTAGGTGTGAGTGAGTTTTGCTCAACTGTTCCCATCTCACGCGTTAAGTCTAGAGTCTGTTGTAGGGTTTTGTCACGGAATAGCCAAATGGGGAGATTGTAAGGTTGAATTTAATCAACCATCTTGTTGGCTTTATTCCGTGCCAAATTTACTTGTATTTTAGCAATTAGTAATCCTATATTTAGGTGGGATTCTTGTAAGGGTAGTGTGTGAGAAGATGTGAAGAGAAGCTCAAGTTTGAGCAAGGAGGCAGAGTCTTGCTGCTAGGACTCGCGGGTGACTCGCGACTGGAAGCCACCAACTGTAGCACACGTGAGAAGCATGCAGGGAGGTGAAGGGTCACGCCAGCTGTCGCACTACAGGACAAAAGTCCCGAGCTGGCCAAACCGTTAACTCGCGGCTCGAACTCGCGACTCAGACCAGTTGCGAGGCCAAGTCGCCAGAACACCCTGTTTGGGAAAAACTGACTCTTCGCATTCCAAACACTCACCACTATATATAGACCCTTATACCCACGAAATGTAAAGAGCTTCCAGAGAGAATTTTGTGAGAGAACCCCTAAAGAAAAACAAGATTGATTCATCCACAATCTTTACCTTAGTGACTCTTCAAATTCCTCTACTCTCTTCCTCTCCATTGATACATCCTTGAGAGGTTCTTTACCAAATCCTTTTCTCACCATATCCATATCCGTGAGAAGGTTAATTTGGTGCTTTGGGAAGCAGTTAGGAAGGAACCAATGTCTATTGGTTGATGTTATGGTTGATAGCGAAATCCGGTAAGCTAAAGAAGAAATAGGTTCGGCGCAACCTCGTTGGAGCAAGAAGATTGGAGGGCTTAGGTACATTGCGTAGATTAGGCTTGGAGGGTCTTCTGCTGTTCATGTATCCCAACTACATTCTTTAGTGGATTATTTACCGCTTGGATGGCGGCGGAGAGGTTTTACGCCAAAGATTTCGGTTTCCTCTTCGATAACACATCGTGTGTTGTCCGTGTGTTTGCATCTTCCTTCTCCTTATCTTTGCCATTTATTTTCTGTTGTGGATGTGTTTATATTTAGCTCAGATTGTTTATCAATTCTGTGTTTGGCTTATGTTCATGTTCCGCACGTTAATCGTTTGATATTAAGCTTGAATTGATATTTTGTAATTTGGGGTCTAAACGTTCAAGGGTGGTTTATACCCATATTGAACTTTCAGGATTTGTTTTACCTTGACGATAGCTAGATTAAATCCTCCCCAAGTTTTTTATCGGTTTGGTTTTCCTGAGTTATCATATCGTGTGTTCTTTATATTTCCACACTACTTTACATGATATGATTGTTTTGTTATAACCTAGATTTGAATAATTTATCTAAGTAATCACTTGGCTATATAACTAAGTTAAACAAATTGTGTTTTAAGGGGTCTAAAAACATACACTTATTACTTTCTCTATCTACGCCATATGGATGTTTGCTTATCAATGGCAGTTTTTTTGTTTAATATATATCTTTTCTTATGTGAAACCGTGAGTATTAGTATTTTTTTTAGAAAACGTGAAAGGTTATAATGATATGTTATAAACTCTACTTGGAATGTTGCTATTTTGTAACTGCTACCAAAAAGATAGAATATTGTTTCCCTAACTTACTATATAGGTTACAGAATACAATGGAATTGAAAAGTTAAAATATTACTGAAATGCTGCTTTTTATTCCACTAAATGAAAATGCACAATGTTTCAGTATTTTTAAAAGTAAACGTGGCGCAAATTTATGTAGCCATGTGGCACAATGAGGCGCAATCAACAAAAAATCAAATGTTTTGGCTATTAAGAACGATTAGAGCAGCAATTAAGATGAAATTGAAACGATGGAGTGAAAGGAATTGTTTTTCGCTGGTCTGTGTTTAGTTTTGTCGATCTCTTTCTCTTCCTCAGTCTTCACATAGCAAGTCTTCTGGTTGATCAAACTTTAAAGTTTGAAGGAATTGTAATATTGTCTTCTACCCAGATCTAAGAAAGAAGAAGAAAAAAAAAAAAAACTTTACCGGTGGTACTTCCAACGATCTAATGGTAACGATGTTAATGACACTTAGATTTCTCTTCCTAAATCTCAATTCCTGTTCGTGTTGATGGCACTTAGATTTCTCTCCCTCAATCTCAATTCATCTGCGCCTTATGGACTATATCTATGTCTCTCTCTATCTTTATCTCTCTATTTCTCTGTATCTGTCTCTCTCTATCTTCGTATCTCAATTCTTCTATAGACCTTTCGCTCATATTTAATTTTGACCGATCAGGTTTTTTTTTTTTTTTTTTTAACTGGAAAACTATTAAAATAGTGTTTTGTCACTGTCGAAACAACATAATTTATCACTTTTTAATTGCAAGCGTGGCAGAATTTTAGATGGACATTTTTCCTACATGGCAACACCTCCTTAATTGTAGGAAAAGATTTCTGCTATTATATATAGTATATAATATATATATGAGATGGGTTCAAGTTACACATTTTTTAAACTATTGATTTCCATTTGATCTAATGGTTAAAAACACACTAGTGCCATGTCAAATTTAATATCAAGGATAATTACAATAAACTTACCTATGGTTAGGCCCGTTTTCACCTTGCATACCTGTGGTTCAATCATTACACTTTACCCACCTATGGTAACTTTCATTAGGACTCTGTTACCCACCTTTCCCTTTGCCATTAGAAAAATAAATTTTTAAGAGAAAACAAACATAACAAAAATAAAAAAGTTAGGGTTTTTGATTGCTGAAGAACTTCTCCGAGAATAAAGTGGAGGACACTGTTGTATTCTTTTTTGGTTGATAAAAATTTGGTATTTTCCCTAAACAGAGCTGAGAGTCCGAGTAGGACATGTTAACTTGACTGTCTTTGCCATATAGGAAGCCTATATATGAATTTGGGTTCTCAGCTTTTACAACCACAACAAATTCAGTGAAGAGGCTCATATCAAATTGGAGTTCAAAAGCATGAACACCGAAGCTCTCATCATCTCTCTCTCACTCACTCCATCGTCTTTCTCTCTCTAAAACTCAAATTTACCCCTTTGTTCCACTGCACCAAAAGTCAATTTAGGTTGTTGATCTAAGTAAATTAGCTGAGTGAGATAGGTTTCATCTCCTCTCTTCGATGGTGGAGTTGACCACTATCTTTGCTTCATGGGTTTTCTTTTTTTCTTTTCTTTTTTTGCTTTTGGGTTATGGGTTTGATAATGATTTGATTATGGTCGGGTTATGGGTTGTGGCTTGTGGTGGTTGTGGATTATGGGCGATGTGGTGGTGCTGCTAAGTTGTGGGTTCTGATAGTGGTGGTGGTGGAGTGGGTGGACAAGAGAGAAAGAGAGGATGAAGGCGATCTGACTACAACGCTTCGTGGGTTTCAATTTATTTATTTATTTATTTTTGCTTTTTAGTTGTGAGTTTTATTTGATTTTGGCTTGCTAGTGGTGGTTGACCTCCATGGCCGCCATTAGCACCACTACAAGCCACCGCCACGACAACCAAGCCGCCGTACAAGCCATCATCAAACTTTAGGTAGAAGCACTCGACCACCACCATCGGCAGGATGAACAATTGTGCTGTTTGTCTCTCCCTTTCTTTTTTATTTTATTTTTCCCTTTCCATTTTTGTAGTTCCCCCTTGTTTGATTTATTTTGCCTGTGATTGAAATTTTTTCTTTGGTTTGTTTCTATTTTCTGTTTAATCTATGATTGGGTTCTAAAACTTTTTTTATTACAGTTTGGGTTTGAAAAATGAGAGAGATTTTGGGTAAGGATTTTTGGGTTTGAACTATATTTACAACTGTTGTGTTCTTTTGTTCATGAGGAAAAGATTCAATAGTTCTTATTTTTTATCCGTGTCATGTTCTGATTTCTAATAAAATGGTGTTTTTCTAATGTCTGAGGGTGAGGTGGGTAACGGATGGATAATAGATTGAAGTTCAGGTGAGTAAAGTGTAAATGATTGACCCACGGGTAGGCAAATTGAAAACAGGCCTAACCACAGGTGGATTTACTGTAATTATCCCTTAATATCATTAACTCATTAAATTTTCTTCTAAAAATAAACAAAAAGTCATTAAAGTGTTTCACCTTCCACATTGTCTTCTTCTTCTACCTCTCTCTCTCATTTGCGACATGAACTCTGTGGAAAAAATACATGTTTGTATCGCATACAAAACATATGTAGCGGAAAATTAATAGATTTACTTCATTCGCAATTAATAACGTGTACTATGTAAATTTTAGAATATAAGAATAAGAGAGTGTACCTTGGTGTGGTGAATTTCAAAACCAAATATCAGAAGTTCTTGAGAACACTTTTAATCTTCACTCCAATTCCACTTGATGCCCAAGAAGTATGGTCTCTCAATGAGTTATATGTGTATGTTCAAGAGAGAATGAAAGAGTGTCCAACACTCACATACATATCATTTGATGTTCTTATTAAATTCTGTATGTTTCTCTCCTTATAACTGATTATCTAATTGGGCTAGCCTTTTGGGCCTTTCCAATTGGGCTTTAGTATGTGGCTTGGAGTGGGACCAAAAGGGAACAAATAAGACACTAGCTCCAATGGGCATTGGCCTTTTCTGTCAACTCTTGACAAGTCCAAAATTACCATTAATTATATTTAATACCACAATATAAATATAATTACACTCTAGGCCTTATTAATAAATTATATCCCAAAACTTTATTGTACATACAACCCCTTCATAAAATATTCGTAGTAATACAAAGTCATGAATGAAGACTGCCACTTTGTAGATTATTACATCTTAATTCTTGAATACCCGGTTTAATCCTTTAAGGTTATTCATCATATATTTATGAAATCTAATTTCATAAATATATACTTTAGTAACTCCTTACTAAAATGGTTAGGCCTAACTCTCTGAATAACCGAACTAATTAAACTTATCTCGAGGGAATATTTTATATCTCCGTTAAGAGACTATAAATTCCATCTTGAGAATATATGTTCCATCAATACTAAATGTGGCTGCCTAACATACTGAGGTTTTGACCGTT
>CM043315.1:210000-212500 GCA_023736055.1 Quercus glauca
AAAAACCGAATTTTGGCTTGTTCCTCACTCCTACCAATCTTTCCATTTAATGCACCAGATTTTCTCCAAGGCTAAAATGAGGTCTAGGTTCATGATTCTTTGTCAACCCTCATTAAATGGCCTTCCATTCATATTTCCTCCACCACTACTATATAAACCCCTCTCTACTTCATTCCAAAGGACACCAGAACCCCTTCTCTTCTCCTCTCTTGAGTTCTAGTGAAGTAGAGTAGTCTTGTCATATCTTGGTCTTCCTGAGACTCAAGATATTGAGTGAGACTTATTCTCTCTCTCCTAGTTCTTCTTTTTCCTCCTCCCTTAGGACCTCTACCAAGAGTCTCCTCCTCCATCATATGGATCTTGCATGAAGGTATAATCTCTTTCCCTAACTTGTTTATTGTGTTGCCATGATGAAAATTTAGGATTAAAGCATGATAGCGATTATTTAAGTTCTCTTGAATATGTTTGAATGTTCTTGAATGTTCTTATGTGTTCTTTACATGTTCTTGGTTGTTCATCACATGTTCATGCATAAACACTAGTTTTGATCTTAAATCCACATCAAAAATATGAAAAACATGTTTGTTTAATAATTCTTTCAAATCCTTGAATCTAGGTTATCACTATCCACACACATTCACTAGAATTTATTTTTCAATCCAAATGAAATGCTCAATAAATTGAATTAGGGTTTATCACATGCACACACTTTAAATTCAACATGCAAATTGATTGACATATTGGATGATATGATATGAATGTTGGCCACCATAGTCTAGAAGACCGGTTTCACCGGGCAAGGTGGGTGCCTAACACCTTCCCACCTTGTAACATAGCCTCCGAACTTAGATCAAAGGTTAGTAGATCAAATGCTTATCCTTGTAATTTTCAATTTCTAGATTGTAACTAGGAAGTAAAGCCATGTACTTTATCTTAGATTGTATCTAGGACCAAAGCCATGTAATCTCTTATGTTTAATGTAAATTCAATTTCAAATTAATAAAATGATGAATTTTTCAATTATGGTTTTCTTATTTATTCCAACAATTAAATAAGTGGTGACTCCATTGTAAAACCCTTAATCTAAAGGGGAAAATATAACTAGTCGAACCTCCATTTTGAGAGACAATAACACGACTCCACCCATTCACGTGGGTTTGGCCCAACATTCCTATAAAAAAGGGGGCCGGGGGCGCGGTCTCTCACAGACTAGCTCTAATCTCATTGGCCCACATGGCCTCATCCTATTGGTTCTATTATTCCCCATGTGCATTAATAATTCCAACATGTGCTAAATGTGATTAACATGCCTCATCCTATTGGTTCTATTATTCCCCATGTGCATTAATAATTTCAACATGTGCTAAATGTGATTAACAAGTTTAGAATTGTAACTAACTAACTAAATCTCAATACACCAATTATTATCCATATGCTTATAGCATTCCTAACATTTTCCTCTCCTTGAAAACACCTTGCCCACAAGGTGTTGTTGTGAAATAGCATCTTCATCAAAGGAGATCTTCCAATGGACCAATACCGTAGTGACATTTTGATTATCATATTCATGCATTTCTCTTTAACAAGTGATCCCGTGCATATGAAGGTTTCTTCTTCATAGATCTTCAAAATTTGCTCGAATTCTTGAGGCCTCAATGGTTCTTCAATCTTCAAGGTCTCATTGGTTCTTTCAACCTTGAAATGTTCTTGTATCCTCAAGACCTCATTCGATTTTAGAAACATTAAAATTGTTGGCGTTTGTATCTTGGATTCTTGGATCACCGACACTTGGATTGCCACTTCTTGAATCATAGACTCTTGAATGGAAGCCTCCATTGGTGCATCAAGAATGGGTTCTTAATCTCTCCATTAGTGCATTAGTGCATCTCTCTCTCTCTCTCTCTCTCTCTCTCTCTCTCTTAATCTCTCTATGGAGGGTGACTACCTCGAATTAAGTCAATTTCCCTACAATTCCCATCCATTCCCCTATAATTCCCATCAATCTCTATTAGGAACCACCGAGTTCCTAACAAATGGTATCAGAGCCGGTGATCTTGAGATGAGTAATTGTGATGAAAGAAAACTTTTGAAAAAAATACAAGAATTGTTGAACAAAGCTATAGAAGAATCCAAGGATATTTCAAAGAAGATGAAGGCCTGGGCTGAATCTAACATGGCCATGAATAAAGAACTTTCAAGAGTGCAAGTGAATCTTGAAGAAGAGTTACAATCTCTTAATTCAATGAAAGTCGAAGAACAAATCAAGTTCCAAGAATCTACTACTGTTGTTACAAGCCAAGATGTTGATTTTTGTGTCAAAGTGGATGATGATGTACATGTACATGTTGCCCTTGAAGTTCAGTCGAAAGAACCAACAAAGAAGATGATGATAATCTTCCAAGAACCCACTCTTGATGCACCAATGGAGGCTTCCATTCAAGAGTCTAGGATTCAAGAAGTGGCAATCCAAGTGTCGGTGATCCAAAAATCCAAGATACAA